>DWJK01000152.1:0-27212 GCA_018248815.1 Croniades pieria auraria
GAACAATTTCAAACATTCTGAATACGATGACACAGATGACACAGATAACATTAGTTCGCGTTATCAGCCCGCGTGATGTCTCTGTATTTCGATAAAGTTATATAGAGATATATTTTTCCGTGCAATAGCGAGACCTGAGGCTCTCGATATTGCGCGGTACAGCCATTTTTTATTTGTTTTTTACGTAACATAACGCCTGTAATTCGCTGAAAGGTTAAGCAGAGCAGTGTAGCACTTCCATGTTTTACCTGTTATGTTATACCTGACTTGGTGTAGGAAGTGACCTTACACCGGATATAAATCGGGGCTTCGGGCTGCTATCGGGAATTTCTAATTGGAAAAACCTTATAATAACCGACCTGGGGATCGAACCCAAGACCTTTTGTTCTGCAGTCGTTCGTGAAACTACTAGACCGAGGCAGTCATTCATATAGTTAGATTAATATTTACGCAATTAATTTACTTGTAGCTTTTTATGTACTAGTATCAAACCTAAATTTACATCATCTATATGTACATAATATTAAAATCGTATGGTAGTTACGTAAATTGTGTCATAGCAGATACACAGTTACATAATGGCGGTTATATTGATAGGTCACGCGTTAATGATAGAGCATATTTGTCTTGCGTGTTTATTAGGACCATTACTGATTAGACGAAATATTATGGGCACTTACAGAGCGTTTAGCACAATGGTATCCGACTTGTCTTTACAACGATTTGGGTCAAGGCGCTAACTTGCTTGGTGAAGAGGGAAGAGTGGGGGGGTTTACTAAAATTGAAAGATCTTTCCAATTAAAATGGATTCATAGCAATCTTACATGTTGATACACCATTGCCTATGTCTCAATTTACACAATATTAGCACTTTGGTTTAGTCTGTTGACTACGTCAAATGACCTTGGTTTTCGGTCGGTGTAAATGGTTGATGAATGTTAATTTACGTTAGGCTCCAAGTTAGGGAGTAGTAATGTTGTACAATCAACACATTTTAGGACCCTTTCATTTGAGGAATATACTGTGAAGAAAAAATCATATGATTTCAAGTTTTGTAAAAAAATTCTTAAGTATCTGGCTCGTTATTTTTATACGTTGTGAAGAAATAAAATAAAACGCTGTTCAATTATATAATCAGGCGCTTCGTCATAAAATGACTGACTCTAAAAATACCGATATTAATATATTACTCAACAAATGATTTTCATTGGAGCGTTATTATTATTCATGGTCATCAAAACCTGTATGCCTTTGTGTAATTAGTTAAAAAGTCAATTAGCATTAATTGGGGTTGATGATGGTGATGGTGTGATGATGTTATATTAGATTGTATTGAAATTGTACTGTTGGACACGATTTCGATAAAATGTGGAGGATTAACACCGTTGTCTACCGCAGTCAGTTAGGAATTGCGTTCTTTTAAACAAATTATCGACGGGTACAGTTTTGGGTTCAATTATGATGGTCATTGCCAATGAACATTGACATCAGTGTGTCGCTTGTTTATTAAGAAAACGTTTGTGTGTGTGCGTGTAGTATCTGTACATAAGGTCATATTCCTGAAAGTAAATTTGGTATTACTTTGGTCCAACTGGTCATTTCCGCTCCGTTCGAGCTAGGGTAGGTTTTTGAGGGTTTGCAAAATTATGGGATCGATAAAACAACATTATTTATTGCTTAATTTTAGGTAATTCCAAAGATTTTACAGGAATAGTTCTTTGAAAACATATTGCCCTTTTAAATTATGTATTTTTTAAAAAAGGGAGACTAGAAGTTTAGTGTATAGATCGGTAAACGATTGTAATGCCAATGTGAATTATATACCGGCTTAACACGCGTAAATCTTTTAGGATAGGTCGCATATACTTCATGCCGAAGGAATTTTTTCATGAGCTCTAAATGAGGATTAACGGGAACTTATGAAAAAGAACCTAGTCAAAACTAGTCGGCCTATCATGTCAAATTACACGCGAGTTAAGTGCTTCTACGTAATTTAAACATGACTATAGTTATTGACAATACATTTTATAGCATATAACAGATATGAGTCACGAAACCTTGCAAATAATTTGTTGTTTTAATTTGTCTAGTATATCGTCGTGCCCATTTGCTATCAAAGAATGGCACGACTTGCCAATTTCTATTATCAGCAATGAGATAATAACCAACATTGGTAATCATCATTATGACCAACGTTAGGCAATGACCTAACGTTGGTCATAATGATGACTAACTGATCTCCATTGTAGGATAATTTTGTTTATCTTCACGGCCCATCAAATTACACTCTTCTGCAGGTTTTTTGAATATGAATAATCATGAGTCCTAAACAGCTCCTTTTTATCTGATCCCGATAGGCGATCCCGCCTAATGGAAAGTACAGATACGTCTCAAAATGGATCACCCATGCCAAGAAAAAGCTTATTACCCTCGCTTTGGAGAGTCCTATGACTGCCCGCAAATATAGATTCCGGCGGGAATCGTCCCTCTCCTTGGCAATCCGAATAAGAAACATGAAACTGTATGACGTCACTTGTTTATTGGCTACATTTAAAAAAGGGAAGTGTTCTTTTATTTTGCTTTTTTTTCGTCCTCAGCGCGGAAGGCGTAACAGTACATTATCAAGTGACCGAAGAAGTACCCACAGGAACTTGTGCTGTTTTAGTCACAGGCACGCACAGATCCTTGTGCGCTAACCTGGCCGCTGCACAGAAGTTTACGCCAGATCATCTGGCCAAGGAGGAGTGCAAGAAAAGCATCGAGGGGGCTCGGTTTTTCTATGCTTCGGTAAGTTTTGTGATCTTTAAATGTTATAGGAGTGACATTTGGCCGTGGACTAAAATCACCAAGATGAAATAAAAGAAGAATAGAGCAGGCAGAAGTAATAGATCTGCCGTGCATATAAGAAAACACAGATTTTGAGACGTTTAGTTAAGTTAAATTCTATGGTAGCATGTTGAAGTTGAGAAGTGTTAGCTAAGCACAAAATTTATTTCGAGCCATTTAGAAGTTTTTAAAAGTATTCTTGAATGTCTCAGATCGATTCTTACAACGCGTTTAGAAATAATAAGGAGGTAAGTAATAGTCTTCGTTGTTTTCAGGGGTTCTTCGTAGCAGTGTCACCGGAGTCCATAATGCAGTTGGCGAGGCACGCTCACGAGAATGGTCATATGTTCATCATGAACCTGAGCGCACCTTTCGTGTCACAGTTCTACAAGGAACCACTGGAACAGATGCTGCCTTACGTTGACGTACTCTTCGGAAATGAATCGGTAAGTATTTGGAATATCTAACTCAGAACTGTGGAACGACAAAAGGGCTGATGATGAGGATGATGAACATGTAAGATTTAAAGTTTTCTAATATTAAAGCGATAATTGCACAGGTCCACTAATATTCTGTCTGTATGTAAATTTATTAGTATAAGATACACCAAAATTTATGAAGATGTCCACAGATAAGTATGTTCCAGATAGTTTTTATCAGCTATCCTTTTATCATCGTACAAGCTCTGTCTAAATTGGGATTAGGTGGCCATCTGCTAGAATATTCAAGCTATTGTGTAGTTTGATGTTCTTTTTCCTATAATATCCTGGGTAATAAAGCCATTGTACATATGGTTACTGAATATAATCAAGGATAGCATGATCAAAGTTTTTTTGATATTTCTACGATTAATTTCTAGGAGGCAGACGCATTCGCAAAAGCATTCAACATCACCGAAACCAACCTACAGGATATCGCATTAAAAATTGCTGCGCTACCGAAGTTGAACTCTTCAAGGGCACGAGTGGTAGTAATCACCCAGGGTAAGGATCCAGTGATTCTAATACAGGGAGACAAAGTCACCTTGATTCCTGTCACGGAATTATCAAGGGAACAGATTGTGGATACCAACGGTGCTGGGGATGCGTTCACCGGCGGCTTTCTTAGTCAAATGGTGCTTGGCAATTCCTACGAGACAGCAGTCAAGTGTGGCATCTACACTGCCACGCATGTTATCCAGCATTCTGGATGCACCCTCACTGGTTGCAGTGAATTTAAGGACTCTTAGTTCTCCTTAGGAATTCTTACTAGGACACATTTTAGTGACAGCGAAACATATCAAATGTATTGTGACACAATATTAGCAGATTTATTTTTCTATGGCGACGTATGGTTATGTGAATCGGAAGTACGGGATTTAAATGTCATATAGGGAGTCATGCAACGGATCAGGATGACACTGGATTCAGAGTGCTACGATATGTAAAATCCAGTATAATCGGGTGAAATTTGCTTGTAAAGTAAAAATAGGTAACGTAACATCGCGCCTGTAATCCCCGAAGGGGTAAACAGAGGAGTGTAGTACACTTCCACGTTTTATAAGGGTTACCAATGGGTATATTACATATATGTAAGTGTTTAACCTAAATCATTTATAAGAAACCGATTTCACTTGTATGTTGTATTAAAATGGTTAAATGTGCGTTCAGTATCCCTATTTAAATAGGACATCGCTATTGGCTAGAGTCATATGACGTCACGCCTAGTCTGCTCGAATTAGCCTTGCACGTGCTATAGATGCTTTGACATTAGCCTTTGTTACATTTTGAAAAATTTTAGTATATCAGTTACCGTTTTTGCCATTATAGACAGTAATTTGCTCTATAATAATCTGTAATATTGTACAATACGTTCCAGCCGTCAAGCTATAATTGTATATTCAGCAGTGCCTTTAATGTTGTAGCAGTTAAATTATAGCATTTTTTTCACTTGGAACAAATATATTACCGACTTGTTTACAATGCTGTTTTTTGTACTATAGATTATTGTACACATAAACTGTTATTAATTGAAATATAGTGAGCATAGAAACGTACAAACATCTCATATACATATATACCTATTGTTGAATTGTACTAATTGTACTTATACTAAGCCTTGTTTCAAATAACCATTAATAAGGACGTTTTAGTGTCAGTCAGTGATTTTATTTATCGGAAAAATAATTATAAAATGCGTATCATACTTATGAACAAAATACCGTTATAAATGTATTGAATTATTTTTGCATAGTACAGTATAAATCAGTGTGAAGGATCGCTTCGTAGAATAATTTAATTCCCGCTAAATCATCAATTCTTCTATACTTGAAAGTATACTCGCTCAATGCTTTGAGTAATTAGTGGCAGCTTGTTTATTTATGGTTAGGGTAGGCTCTGTAGTTTCTGTGTGCCAAGTCTTATTATAAAAAATCAGATTAAAAATGTTGTTATGGCAAAATTTCATATAAACACTCGGATATGGTATCCGTTACTTGTACGGTGTTGATTCTCAATGTTCTTAATAATTTAAATTGCATTAACTGACATGTGTGCACTTTGAATATATGTTTTAATTTTTTGTCAGTGGTAAATAAAAATCTGTTCGCTTCTTATTAAAATGTCGTTAATAAATAGGAGACAAAAAGCGCATCTTTTTTTTTAAAATTCTTTATTGTTTACCTATAACTAGGTTACAAAGGGCGGACTTATTGTCTGATGGCATTCTCTACCAGTCAACCCATCTTATTAATGTTCGATATGATTTTTAAACTGGTTATTTTCTGAGAATTTTTTTATTTGCGTAGTCATGATTGATTTAATTTGTTAAACTATTTTCTTGTGTCATGGTAAGCCCTTTTATACTTCCAATTTTGAACATAATCTATTCTCACAATGAGATAAGTTGAGACCTTTTAGAGAATCTTTTTAAGAATACTAAGGTGTGCAGGTTTCCTCATGATACTTTCCTTTATCTTTACAGCGAGTGATATTTAATTTTATTATATTGTAAAGTCAGAATTTGAATGCCTGAGTGTTGGCATGGACACCTAAAATCTAGATTACAAGGAATTAAAATTATCTTCTGTTCCTCTTAGTTCATCTTGGGTTCTGAATCCGTATTCTATATTACTGATATAAATTATTCATCATAGTATTAGTCTTAGATCTGATCTTTAATCGAATATTTTCTATGTCTTTGCATAATTATTTTTATAAATGAAAACTAACACTACATTAGTAGAAAAATAGATGTTATAACATTTTAAAACAATTATTGAGTGTTGATATATATGCCTTTATTACTAATATGTGTTACCAACACCTTAACTAATAATCCCATCAGTTATATAAGTGCATTTTATGTTGATAACATTTAGTAAACGTTTATTCATGGTAACACTAAATATCGTATGTCGATATTTCGACTCATCTATAGGGTCAATGAGAATGATAAAGCCGGAAGAGGCAGACTTGGCGTACTTACTAGGATCAGAGACGTCCTAAGAGAAGGTCCAGTCAAAATTATTTTTAATTAACAATCATGCATGTCGACTTTAATTAATACAGGTGAGTCGAAAAAAATGTTTTATGCCGGTAGAAAGTGTAAATCCTTAATCACTGCCTACCCCAATACCAAATAGTCGCGACATTAAGCTTGTCAATAAGGAAATAACAATAAACTTGTCACAGATCGTACTCTATTCGATAAGTTAATCCATCATATTATCTATTTTATGGTTGTTTCTCTTCTATTTTCGCTCAATTAAAGTTGCGTGTCCGATTGAATTTAATACAGCCGCAGCATCTCGTTTATTAGCCAAATGAAACTAGCAATATTGGCATAGAATAAATACACTCATTAACGATGACACGGTAGTGGTACAATTGTATTAGTATTGATATATTTTTAAACTAGCTAATACCCTCGACCTCGCATGCGTTGTTAATAATGTTACCGGTATATTTTATACATAGAGAGAAGAAAATATAAAAAACATTGGAGGCTAAAATATACCTTGCAAATAATTTTAAGAATTGAATTCATAAAAATCGTAGTTTCTTAAATGTTTAATAACTATACATGAAATGAAGATATTGTAATTACTTTTTTATGGTACAAAAATGCACATAAGAAGTAAAACTAAAAAAAATTATCAAAATCTATCCAGTAGTTTTTGTGTGATGCGTGCACAACGGCAGACCTGTATAATTTTATTTATAGATTAAAGCTTAGCGAATACACCATAAATTTTAACATTATATTTTAAATTACCTACTATATATTATTGGACTTTGAATTGCAGTACATGAACATCAGCAACTATTTAATATACTTGTATATTTTTCTTATATGGGGTATACAAACAATGGTTGCCATATATTGTTATTTTTGTGTTAAGTGTGGCAACCTTTGTTATAAATATAAGCAATGGCATATAGCAATAACTTGTAGAAGTAATTACATGGAAATAAACGAAATATGTATAGATTTAAGTGATTAATAATTTTTGAAACAATAATCTTATAGCTGTTACTAGGTTTAGTGTGATTTTTACAATGACTTAATTAATTGTTTAATTATACTAGGCAAATGGAATGTAATAATGAAAAAGCCCCCTTTTGAGTCTATTATTAAATAAATTTTTTTATAAGACTTGTAATAGACAATATGCTGTATGGTTCTTGTGTGTTGTCCTTTAAGTACATTACGTACAGTGGTTAAAAATGATGCTCAGTTTGGAAGCATCTTTATAAATCAAGGTTAAATAAAATTAAAAGTAAATTAAAATTTGGCCAGTTCCAGGGATTTAATAAGAAGGTATGTGTAAACAGTGTACCTACAGTGACACAAACTTAAAAGACAATTGAATAGGGCTCTTTGTTTTGTAATTTGAGTAATATTTATTAACAAAATCAGAGATATTAATCATATTTGAGACTAATGGAGTTACTAAAATAAAAATGAATAAACCCAATGATTTCTAAACACTTTTATTTGACTAGGTGGTATGGCAGTTTCATGATTATTTTAAGGTCAAGTTTATTTACAGGCCACTTGTCTATGATAGAGCTTATCTTCACAGAATATTAATACTCTTGTCCGTAAACACGGTTGATAGTTTCTATGTATTTGTCTTACACTAAGTGTGGTTCAAACAAATATTTAAAAAAAAATATGTATAACAATGTACAATTTAGAGAAGCAAAAATGATTATAATAGGCGCTTTTGTTTGAAAATATCAATTTTTGAAAACAGTAAATTCTGTGAGGCAATGTATATGATAGTCAATGCAATGCCTCCTTGCATTGTTACAGTGTTAATCAATTATGGCAATGTAATATTTATATTTATAGCTTGAATGAAATGTCAATATAACCACACAATTTTGATGCTAATTCAAATTAAACATTAATAACACAATGATATTTTAGTAACAAATAATCACATTGTTGAGTCTTCCAACCTGTGCAATAACTCCATACTTAATTTATCATCCCTACACTATTAGCAAGAAATAAGTAGGTACATAAATCTCATACTATCTAAAAACTAAATAAAGATGGAATGTAATAAATTATAGTTTACTTCTTATCTAAGAAAACAACAGCATAATGTATAATATGAACATTCCAGTTTGGTACACTTTCCTCATCCCCAAGTAATGGCATACATCTGTACACTTCAACAATGATAAAATTATTAATATAATTCAAGAGTCTTTTCATATTTCTTGTAATACAACCAGAGTATGTATTTGAGTAATCCACAATGGTCTGTCTACTTTTGTGTGTGGCAGACATATCTGTCATCACCTTTGTTTTCAGTGTCCTGAAATGTATGAACTTGTTGATGATTCTTTGCCCATTTCATGTGTAATATGTTAGTTAAAATTTTATGGTTGTACTTATGTTTGTAATTGTTGCTTTACAAATAAATTTTCTACAAAATTTGAGTAGTTTTTGTAAACCTATACAACCCTTTTACATAATGATATTTATTGGTGTTAAATAAAAAAACATGAAACTGGACGCGATTGCGATTTAACAAGCGCTGTGTTATGGTTAAGTAAAATACAGTATTTGGTTTTGAAAGATTGCTTGCGAGACTAAAAAAAGAAGACTGCAAATTTTAATATACGCGAATTGTTCGGTGAAAGTAATTTTATAAGTATTTTATTAGTGAAACATGTAAGATATGCACAAATGGAGGTGACAAGATTAGTTGTAGGCTTACCTCATTTTTATTTTATTATTGCTTAATAGGTAGAAATCGAGTTTAGGCCAACATATATCTACAATCCGCGTAATGTTTTTTTTCAAAATATTGAATTATAATGTTATTACATAAACGTCGAAAAATTCTATTACAAAATATATAGTATGATAAAGCTTTATTTAACGATAGGCTACTTTGAGTAGTTGACCAAGATTTCGTACTAAAGTTTCGACTCTTTTATAAAAACGCGCTGAGCGATCAGTTTGTATAGCACTTTGTAAAATTACTTGCCATAACAAATATTTAGAATTTATTTTACGAGACCTGTATACCCTATAAATTAATTGAAATATTATTGATTGAATGTTAATTATCCAGAAATAAATATATTTCTGCGTAAATATAGCTATATAAAGAAAATTAATGTAAGTATTGTTATATTCAAAAAACGATTAGATTAAGGACCAAGAATGAAAACATTAAATTAAGTAAAATCTGAATATATTTTTGGGGGATAAAACGTAACGTCACGCCTATAATCCCCAAACGGGTAGGCAGAGGAATGTAGTACACCCCCACGTTTCACCAGTTACGTTTAAATCTCACAATGAAATTGTTGGTGAGCCTATTGCCATACATGGAGCACCTATACAGACCCCGGGGTACTACTAGAAATTCTAAATGGGAAAAATCCAATAATAACTGACCCGGGATTTGAATCTAGGACTTCCCGATCGGTAGTCGCGCCTGTACCCACTCGATCAACGAGGTATCTATGCATTTTTGATGGATGTTATTAAAATTTTAATAATGTTGTGATTAATTAATAAATGATAAATAATAAAAAAAATAATAATCCACCCTTTTGTCATTCCACTGTTGGAATATGGATTATGATATGATATGTTATGATACACTAGGTTATATCTAGTGTGAATAGTGTAGTCCAGCAATAATGATTACGCCTGAAATATACAAATACAATTACTACAGTAGAAAAAATACGACACTGTTGAGTTCCCTTTTTTTTATTTCCTTAACTGTGTTGAATGTACAGAGACGGAAATTAATTGAACTCTATGATTAATACTATTATTAGCTTTTAAAAATATAAAAAATCTGAATTAATTGCACATTAAACAGTATATTATTTTAATATATTCGACCATAGACTAGTAAAGCAATAGCTAATTACAATGTAAATTCTAATTAAAAATGGCAATACATTATGTGACCGACAGGATATCAAAATTATTTTTTCTTATAGCAAGGAATCTGATTGATAGCCATTTTGAAGAGCCTTTTGTTGGTGTTTTGTGAATGTTTTCAAGTAATTTTTCAATATTTTTACGGTATAATAATTATTAACGGACAAATGATATATTGTTTCGATCAAATAACAAATCTATAGACGCTTTATTACTCTGTTGTTTGTTAGGTGAACCCCATTGTGAAAAAAGAACCGGAAAGAACACAACCGTATTTAAGTTTTATTTTAGTATTTGTGAAGATAAAGCAGATTATTGGAACAGTGAATGAATTGAATAAAAAATTGAAGTGAACCTGTGCTTTCAGATATTATTATTTACGTCGCGTGTATTTGTTCGGTACGTAAATTTAGATCGACACAAGATGGCCGCCATTAAATGCCCGCTCCGCCAAAACTCGCTGGCGAGGTCCGATGTGTCATCCGCGAGCGAGCGGCTCGCGTGCGTGCTGTAAGCAGGCGTCTCGCAGCGCGGCCGAATTTTCCGGCCGCTTCCGGCGAGGTTCCATTTTATAAAATGGAATTTCGCTCGAGGCGCCAAAATACGATGGGTGTTGACACATCTCTGACTCCAATACCGTACCGTTACTCAGACGGCCGTACAAAATAATCGTCGACGAAAATGAACGAACCGGACGACGTCGGCAAAGAAGTGTGGAAGCGATGGATACTCGAGGCAATACATAAGATACGGGCACAGAAGCAGCGGCCAAGTGTGGAAAGGATATGTCATGCAATCAGGCAGCATCACAACTACCACGAGGACGTGGTGTCGGAGAGGCTGGAGCGCGCGGTGCGCGAGGGCACCGTGCTGAAGGTGTACAACAAGGGGCAGAGCTCGTACAAGGATCCGCGGGGGCTGCAGAGTCGGCTGTTGCGGATAGCGCCCGATGTGGACCTGTCGCGGGTGGTGGTGAAGGCGGTGCGCGAGCGCGGCGACCGGGACGGCTCCTCGCTGAAGACGATCGAGAGGCATTTGCGGCAGGCGTACCAAGTGAGTGTAGTGAAAGAAGCGGATGTACGGACGATACTGCGTGCAGGGGCCAAGCGCGCGGTGGCTCAGGGTCTATTGACTCATCACGCGGGAAACTACAAGGCGACACATCCCCACAACGCCGTCATTGTTCCCAAGCACCGTTCCAAATCACAAGACTCTCCAAAGCAAGTAAGTGTGACAATATAAACAATAACAGAGTTGCCAAAACATAAACAACAAATGAAAGATTGAGGACAACAAGCTGAAAAAAACTTCAAAAAATATTAATCACAACAGTGACATGTCAACAGGTTGATATGACTAGTGTTATGGTAGCACTCTATGATAACACACAAGGGGCTGGAGTGACTGTGGGCTGAGTATGGCAACTTATGTTCATTGTTATTATTGTTCCATGATTTTAATTGACTGTGAGCTCTTTGTATACACTTCTGAAATGCATACATTTATCATTTCATTAACTTTGCCTTATAAATGTTTGATTGTGGAGCTTGCAGTGGTGATATTGAAATGGAACAATGTAAAAGCCCTTTTGCTTTTTTCTTTAGCAATAATTACTAGTAGCTTTCAATAGTGCATTTGTGTTTTTCAAGCATAATTTATGTGACTTATTACCTTATCTGAATTACATCTGATGCTAAGAGGGATCAATCTTTTGTAGAGGGATGTGATTGGACATAGATATGTAAAGTTCTTTCTGGGAGTTTATTTTTATAGGATCATTGATATTCTTTAACTTTTATTTTTCATACAAGCTGTAGCAACATGCTTTATGTTGGCATAGAATTATAAAAAAAAATATTTTTTCATCTTTTATTTCACTGTTTCATGTATTGATTTAAATGGTCACTCTAAGATTAGTAGAACCATTTTCACAATTTGACAGACATATGTCTAAGTATTATTAATATAATATGAAATATAATAAATTAGTGTAATTGTTCATATTAATAATTAATCCTCATTATGGAACCCAAAAATTTAAAAAAGCACTTGTTAATTCAGCAAAAAAAAAAAGAAATACATGACATTTTCAGAACTGTTGACAGCTAAAATTTTTAATTTTCAGAACCAGGGTGGTGTGCCTGTATGCACCGAGTGCCTAGGTACAGATGTGAAAAACAAGCAGGGTGCAGCAGAGGCCTTGATATGCTGCAACCAGTGCAAGTCCTACGCCCACCCGACATGTCTGGACCTACTGGAACATATTACTGTTCCTACTCTGCAGGTGATGCAATTTTTCAATAAACAAAACACTTTTTATAAATTATGTATCTATGTGAAAAAATTCAAATGAAGTTCATGTTTGTTTAATTTATATTATATCTTAACAATTATATAATTATAGTTACGTGAGTCATGTTATTTATTATGTATGTTTTGTGTAGATATATTAAACAATAGTAGATCATATTAAACAATGATGTGGTGTAAAAGATGCAGAAACGAGATATCCTTAAATTAGAGCAGTACATTTCATCGATGAGTTTGTATGATGAATTTAGTGAATGAAGAAGAGGCAATAGAAGTAGGACAAGAGAAGAGTGAGTATCCATTAGGGCAACAGGAATGTCAATATATGTCTGTATGTATATTAAATATGTTGTATATACAAGTCAACTGAGTGTGTATATATGAATATAATGTCACCTTGTATAAAAATATGGCACCTGGATATACTTAAGACGAGCTGTGCCTGTGATTTTGTATGTGTAGATTTCATAAGTTTTCAACAAATTAATTGACATAACTTTATTTGTTAACCAATTTAAATGAAAAAAACACTAAATGTTAAGTAAAGCCTATCACAATATAATCCTGTAAACTTCATTCAAATTGGAAAAGCCGTTTCTGAGATTAGCATGCACAAACACAGAAATACAAACAAACAGACAAAATAAAAAACATTGTTTTGAGTTCTCTTGCATATATAAAGGCAACCCCATTATGAATTTTTAAATATATTTGCTATGTACAGACAGGGATCAGTTGCAGTTTTAAATTATATGTATACATAACTTAAGCTACATTATTGTAAATGTGTATTAAAATAGTGTTCACCTTTTATGTCTCATAACTAACTGTTTGTCTTTAATAGTGTTCACCTTTAGAAACCTTCACCAGAAATAGTGTTCACCTTTTATGTCTCATAACTGTTTGACTTCAATGTTTCAATCAGTATCATATCATATCATATATTTTACACTTGCTTTTGTATCATAATATTATGCTACTTGTGAATAGTTGCTCATTTATGGAGTCTCAGAGTGATGACATACTCTGCCAAAACTGGTATGGGCAATTAATTATTATAATTTAATGTCCTTTAAGGTTTACTTTGTAAATATTTTGAACACCTGCTCCCAATGTTGCCAACTACTGGAAATGAATTGTATGAGATAAATTACAGTATACAAGTTTTTCACTTGCAAGGAGCGTTTAGACATTAACATAATAGAGGTACCCCTAAATGAAAAAAAAAACAATTGTTTTTATTATTAGTCTGTTCAATAGAATTATAACAATTAATGCTACTTCATAGTATATAAGTTGTTTAGTGTCCCATTGAGTCATTTATAATATTTGAAGAAAACTAGTAATGCAAATAGGTCAAAGAAAAAAATAGCTAATAAGTAGCTCTAACCTAGGTATAGTTTTTTACATTTTTCCTGTTAAGTGTTACTTCAATGATATTGGCATTGTGCAGTTAATCAAATATAATCAACTTGGTTGTGATCTTACATTGCACTAATAACTTACTGAAAGCCTTCAATTATTTCCTTTAGTGGTATTGTACTAACTTTGTATTATTATAAGTACATTTTATGTACAACTTGTAAACACATTTCTGTTAAATAATAGTTATGTTATATAAATCGTTAAGTCCATTTAAATGTTAGAATATCACTTATTTTATATTTAAATTTATTTAATAGTGGCTCTGAAGTCTGGATCAGTGCCCAGTGTAAGGCAATAAGGCTCACCACCTGTTCCATGGGACTTAAACATAACTGGTGAAACATGGGAGTGTACTACACTCCTTTGCCTACCCCTTCGGCGATTACAGTCGTGATGTTACGTATTTTTTTTTCAATATTAGCATTCATTATTCATGACTAATAATAATACTAAAAATGTACTGGGATGACCCACACAGTCACCAAATTTTAAACTTGGTAGAGTTTATCCTATGCAGCAGAACGGACTTGCATGTGTTATACCAGGACACAATAAATTAGTATTTAAGACCATTAACTTCTATCATTTATGTGTCTTGTTTGGGGAGGAAAAAATTTGTCTTTAGATGCAGTTTCTGAAAATATTGTAGGTTCACAGAGGACTTACCATTTGCATTAAAGAATCAACAAGACTAGATCCATGAGTCATTCTCATGTTGTGTTCAGACTTTGGTGATTCATCTTGAGTATACAAATTTGCATGGAACTTTTTATATTTGTTTTAGAGTGTACTGTGCTATATGTTTATTACATAATATTTGCTTATCAATAAATGCACTGAAAATTGGTAATGCCAATTCAATAAATATTTTTTTGAATGAAACGTAACATCACACCTGTAATTCTCGAAGCGGTAGGCACAGGAGTGTAGTACACTCCCACTTTTCACCAGTTACGTATATGTCTCATGGAATAGTTGGTAGAGCCTATTGTCATACATCGGGCACAGATCCAGACTCCAAGTCACTATTAGAAATTCTAAATCAGAAAAATCTTATAGTACCCGATGTGGGATTTGAACCCAGGACCTCTCGATCGTCAGTTGCGTTTGCAACCACTCGACCAACGAGGTACTCGATTTTTAAAATATTTTTTTGGATTGATGAGTTAATGTTCGGTTGTCATCTATTTAAAACATTTAATGACTTATTTAATGATCATTTGTAATTCAGGAGATCATTATTATATATTTATATATATCTATGGGCTGAATATTTCAAATTAATTAAAAATATATCACACTCAATGCTTTTTCAAACGTATAATTTATTAAGGACTTACCAATAGACACATGAGGAATTTTTTACTTAATGCACCGGGCTGTGTGTCAGATATACAAACATGTAGAAATGCACTGAATTGCTAGTAATATGATCAAACTGAATCCCTTGAAATGTATAAAATTTGTCTTTAAATAAATCCGCTTTGATGGGTATATGTAATGTTTCCCATTATATAGATTTGGACTAAGTTTTTGTTGAGTTTATCTGATCAACTACTGTTATTGTTAGCTGATATTTGTAAAGCCTCATGAGCGTAGGTATCCTCCTTAAACAAATGTGATTGCTCCGAACTGATAACTCCATATTATATTTCTAGGGTCCCGGACACATATAAAGATAAGTGCATTTTAGTGAACACTGTGTTTCATCATTTGAATATTTTACTTCATATTATGCACAGTCATTATTCAATATGCAATAACGGGATATTATACTACAAGAAAGTACTTGGTGACTTGGATTAAGTTAATTGCAAATGTAGAAGTAGCAAATTAGGTCTGGAGGCAACAAAATAATTGGCACTTGGTGCTCTCTGCTTATCCCATAAACGACCAGGCGTAAAATGTCATTATTGTTTATAAATCAATTACAAGTATTAGGTAATGCTACGACCTAATTTTTCGAATATATTATAGATGTTTTTTTCCCTCGCCTATAGACAGGTGTCGATATCAAACTCGATTTCGAAGATACCCACAAACAGATGTCTGGTAGATAAATTGTGTCTACTTAGGCAGGTGTCCGGCGATGCCGTCAGTGTATTGTTTAGCAAGCCGATTATTATTATTGTCGATATCCATGTGTTATTTTAATATTTGTTCAGCTATACACTTCCACTTTACATTGTGTATGTATACCCAATAATAAGGTAATATTGGATTATTGTTACTCGAAGTTCCCAGTAGTAGCTCGGAATCTCGATTTATATCCGGTGTCCATACTCCGGGTATATATATGGAAGAAGGATGAGTCTATTGCCACCAATAGAGGCTCACCCTTCTTCCATTGAACATATAACATTTCTCGTAACAAGTTCAGGTAATACTCACCTCTGCCTATACCTTCAGGAAAATAAAGTCGTGATTCTATGATTCATATGTACATGTTCGTTGATGTGTCCCAACATTGCTGGTATTAGTTTGGCAATACTCGTTCGTTTTTCATATGCTTCTATTGTCAACCGAAGTGATTTGAATATAGATATGTATCGCGATTCGTTTTTATTGTCACCATTACTGTCTTTGTTACATATATGTATCTATTACAGTACCTTTGGAAATAGAGACCTCGATTTAGTATATGCACCAAATGTCTAACGGTTCTGCGTGATTGTGAAAAGATATTTACGGGAGAAAATCTGATTAAATATCGTCCAGGGATGAAAGCGGTGAGACAAGCTGTTAAGAAAATTTTTAGAAAATAATTCGGTGACCATAATGAAACTACCAGATAGTATTCTGTGGAAATTGTACATTATGTACTTATTTTTTCAAGATTCATCCACCTATCTAGACGTAATAGGTCAAGTGCCGACTGATAAAGGAGTTAGAGATCGACGTGCGTATATGAAGACAGTGATTGATGTAGGAGTGTGTCATGTTTGTAAGGATAGGGATATTGGGCACTCGGTGCTCTATGCTTATCCCGTGAATTAGCGTGGTGATATAATGATAATTTTTGCAAAAAATAATTTTAATAATGTGGTTTGTTGTTGCAGGCGGCGCGATGGTGGTGCGGCGAGTGCGCGCGGTGCGTCGCGTGCGGCTCCCGCGGCGGCTGGGCGGCGCGCTGCCAGCAGTGCGCGCGAGTCGCTCACCCGCGGTGCGCGCCGCCGCCCTGGCGCTGCGACCGCTGCGACTCGCGCGACGCACGCGAATCCGCAGAACACGAACCGCAGCACGCCAGGTTTGCCCCACACCTTAAACACTACCCTCTATCTCACTTATTGGAACTTATTTAGTTACTAGTTGTGCATCTCAATTTATTTACTTTTATAATATATAGAAGAAATTATTTGATTACCTTTAAATTATGTTACATTTTTTTTTGTTACACACTTTTTAAATATATTGATGTTGTTTACGAATACCTCTACAGGAGTACAGTGGGGGGGACGCCGAAGAAGAAGAAACCGAAAACGCCGGGACGCCGGATCGAATCGGACGACGAGCCTTCCGACGGTAATGCCTCGCCGTTTGCGCGCATTCCGTCCGAACAGAGAATGTCGAAGGAGAAACAGAAGTTTTTCAGATTCTCGGCTTTCAATCTCGTGAAGCGGCGCCGCTGTAGAGGCTCGTCGAGCGAGTGGGAGGGCTGGGAGCGCGCCAAGTGGCGAGGCGTGCGTGTCACGCGCGTGCAGCGCCTTGAGCTGCACCTCGAGCGCCGCACCGCCTCGCTTTCCGACAACTCATCTGTCGAATCCGACGAGCGGCCCTCCCCTTGCCGCCTGCCACTGCCTGCCTACGGTCCCTCGCGTTCGCCATCGCCTTTGCCTCCACACTCACCGTCACCCACACCATCGCCCACTCCATCATTGTCACCTTCGCCCTCGCCTTCACCGTCGCCGTCGCCGTCGCCATCGTCGCCGCTGCGCGTGCCCTCACCCGTACCGCCACCGCCGCCGGCCCCTACGCAAATTTCGACTGTATTCGAGCGTCTAGCCTTCGACACGGCCCCGGATGGGTCGTGGGGTTTCGCAGCCGAAGCACAAAAACATGCCAGAGTCGAATCTCGTGTTGAGACTCCGCCGGCGAAACGGCAGGAACTGCCGACTCCGACTGAGAGCAGACATCGACGTAGAAGTAGATGCGGGGACAGACTACTGACGACGCTTTTTGATGGCCTCTCCGAGTTCTATTCAGTACGGACTGCCTCACGATCGCAATCGCGGCATCGGTCGAGAGTAAACGAGAGGCAGCGAGATCGGGAGGAGGAGGCGGAAAAGGATCGACAGGTGTTGAAGGAGACGAGAAGTACATTTAAGCGGTATCAGGCCTCGTTGCGGCGAGAAGGACCCCGCGAAAGGAGTCAATCCCGCTCGGGAGAAATGGCGAGATCGGAACGTTCCCGGGAGCACCGCGCGGCCAGCGAAGCTCGCGAGGCGGAGAGCGCGGCGCCGCCGGGCCCGAGCGCGTCGCAGCTGGTGAGGCTGGCGGCGGCGGCGGGCGCGGCGGGTGCGGCAGACGCGGATAAACTGTACCGCGGGTTAGCGCTGGCGGCGCGCCACTCCGCCGTCTCGAGGCCGGCCACCAATCAGACGGGTAAGAACGGTTCGTGAGGTGCGGTGAAAGTGTCGTGGTGGATCTGACCGTCTCGCTCGCTCTGATTGATGGCCGGCGCTCACTATCTCTGTCTCTCGCGAGTTCCGTTTCCCCCGAATTCTCTGTTCGGACCGGGTGAGTGCTATCGGCCCGTACGCCGCTTCGCTTCTCTTGTTCGGACCCCGAGCGCCGATGACAAAACATTAATTTGTTATTCGGGTTTCGGCAGTATCCACACATGCACTTTCGCTCGCGCTTCTCTACGTCGAAGCGTGACTCGTTATCGTTATGCCTGCTTGATGTGTGCGTGTCCCTTTTTATTGTATTTCCCTTTTCCTTTTTTTATTTACTTAATTTAAACTATAATTTTTCAGAGTTATCTTAATTTGCACTAATATGGAAGGTGAAAATGTAAGCCGGTGCTGGCAGGTTTGTAAGAGAAAAGGTGACTACTGGATTTCTGCGAATTTAATGAAAGTAAATTAAAAAGCATAAATTCGCATTGATAAATAATTAGAAACCACTTTCCATCTTAGTGGTTTTTGTTCAAATAACCATTTTTTTTTTCAATTTTTTTTTGTTTATTTTATTTCTCAATAATTTTTTTTTATTGTTTTTAATCATTGTTGCAACATGTATTTAGCACTGACTTTTGTAACCTTTTTGTTGGTAGTATATTATTTTGTCATTTTTTTTTCTTCCTATGTTACCTACCAACGCATTCATTATCATAGCTGGGCCTTAACGCAGTGAGGAACTGCACGGTCGGTCATTACTATATAATTTTCAGAGGGCAAGCGCTTGCCGCCGGGCGTGACTGAGGCGGACGCAGAGATGTTCGCTCAAGCAAGAGCGGCGGGGTCTTCGGTCTCATCAGGCACCGCGTCCGGGCCTTCCGAAGAGTCTACCGCAGTACCCTTGGGAGCGTTAGGACCAGCGGCCCCTCCTCGCTGCCCTTCCGCCATAGAATTTGGTCAATGGGAGATCGAAACATGGTACTCAAGTCCGTTCCCTCAGGAGTATGCGAGGTAAGTCGATATAAACGTATTTATTCAACATGGATATCGTTTAAGCTACCTAAAAAAATATGGAGATCAAGGAAAGGGTACAAATAATTCTAACGCCCATTTTTTTTTTCATTACAGGCTACCAAAGTTGTTCCTCTGCGAATTCTGCCTCAAATACGCGAAGAGTCGAGCGGTATTAATGCGACATCTAGACAAGTGCCTCTGGCGACATCCGCCAGCCACTGAGATATATCGATGTGGGGACATATCCGTGTTTGAAGTGGATGGCAATGCCAACAAAATTTACTGTCAAAACCTTTGTCTGCTGGCAAAACTTTTCCTCGACCATAAGACACTTTATTATGACGTGGAACCCTTTTTATTCTATGTTCTCACGAAAAATGATAGCAAAGGCTGTCATTTAGTGGGATATTTCTCCAAAGAAAAACATTGTCAGCAGAAGTATAATGTATCCTGTATAATGACAATGCCTCAGTACCAGAGACAAGGCTTCGGGCGATTTCTCATCCATTTTAGTGAGTGGTGGAATTATTGTTACACTGTTTTTAATTTATTTTCTTTTCCATTTTAAACTTGTGTGAAAAAACCATATATTATTATGAATTTATCATTTACAGGTTATTTGCTATCAAAGGAAGAAGGTCAACCGGGGACGCCAGAAAAACCACTTTCAGACCTTGGAAGAGTCTCATATCATGCTTATTGGAAATCTGTAATTCTCGAATTTCTTCATGATCACAAGGATAAATCTTTTACATATGATGATATAGCTCATACCACTGGCATGCACATAAATGACATTGCAGTAACGTTCCAGCTTCTTGGCTTTGTTAGATATATACCAAATAATGACAGCATAAAGCTAGGTATCTGTGTCGACTGGAATAAAGTGGATAATCACATCAGGAAGTTGAGAAGTAAACCTCGACTGGAAATCGATCCAGAATGTCTGAGATGGACACCGCTACTTGCGCCTACTGTTAATCCATTTAGGTCGCCTGAAGACGGATCTGGTGATCAGGAGACTGATAATGATGACGGTGACATAAGAACAGAAAGTGAAGACACAGGTACAGAGCCAGACATATCGGCGCCTAAAGGCGAGGTGGATGTAAATGAACGTAAGATAAATGAACATTCTGAAAAAGGAGGTCTCGAACCAGCCCTTGAGGTAACGTCTTCAGGTCGAAGGCGAACTAGGCCACTCAAATATAGTGAGACTATGTATCAGACAACGCCAAATATTGGTGACAGTAATCGAAAAAGAAAGCGTGACTTTAACAGAAAGATCTCTGAAACAAATACCCATGACGATAAAAGCAAGGATGAAGAAACACCAAGAAGGCAAAGGAGCAAAAGTGTTACTAGAAGATCATCAAGAATGGTTCACACTGATATCAGTGAGGTTACACCTCATAGAAGTAGAAGACGAAGTGTTAAGGAATCGGCCTATGTGTCTGATAGTCAGGAAAGTCAAGAAAGTGTTGATACACGAATTGACAATGCTCCTGTGCCTAATACAGTGACACCTAAGAGCAAGAGAAAAAGGCCTTGGAGAGGTCGACACACTAAACGACAGAAAGCAAACAAATCCGCAAATATTTCTTCTGATTTGCCTGTCGCAAAGAAAGCTAAAACTGGTAATGATGACCTTGTTGGCTATAAGACAGATGATTCACTTGATCATGAGGCAGAAAAGACTGTTTCTATTTCTAATGATGTGCAAAATCACACATCAAGTCCTAGTATTGACAAAGAAGCGCAGAAAAACAAAAATTCGAATGCAAGTTCAGAAGATTCATCAGGAGAGGCCGATGACGAAATGGACGTGGAAGAGGGAGAAGACAGAAGGAGCGTTAGTAAGTCGGCCACGCCGCGACATATCGAAGAAAACAGTACAGATCATCACACTAGTGATATGGAATTGGATAGTATACATATGGACTCGCCGAAATCAATAGCAGAAAAAGATCAAGTTATAAATGAAACATCCAATACTGAAAAAATTGACAATGATAGCATTGCAGTTGAAAATAAATCAGAGGATGTAAATATGAGTTGTGATGATACAGAAACAAACACAGTATCTAACGCGCAACCAAGGTGTGAGAAAGCATCTGAGGTTAGAAATGGCGAAATAAAATCTCCACCAAAATCTGTTCTTGATGATAAAGATACAATTGTTATATCTGAATCTGATGACAATAATAGCCAGAGTTGCCCTTTACCATCACCAAAGCCCAATAGCATAGCACCTATTCCATCGACAAATGAGAACAAGCCTAAAGAAGTTGTAGAAAATGATAGTCCGTCTAAAGTAATGCCTGTTGTTTCTACAGAAAACGCCCATATCGTTTTAGATGCTAAAGGTCAAGATGAACTTAACACAGTTAGACCAACTGTAGAACTTATTGTACCCAAAATACACCAGATTGAAACGATAGTGGTTGAGGGTGAGTCCGACAGCGCCAATTCGCCTCAAACTGGCATATCGCCAAAGAAAAATGACAATATGTCTGTTATAAGTGAATCTCCTCGCCAGAAGAAATTACCAGAGAAATCAATTAGTGAAGTTGCCTCTGAACACAAAAAATGTGAAATGAGGAAGGAAACTGTAATACAACATCAATTAATAGACGAGAGTAAATGTCCTGAGAAGAAATCTCCAAACAAGATTGAATGCATAATACAGAATCTAGATCCCAATAGAGATATTCCAAACACGATGAAGAAACCAGACCCACCTAAACTGGACTCTTATACTGATATAGATAATAGAAATAAATTAATAAATGTGATAACTAGTAAGGAGAGTGAACTACCATACAGAAACGATACTGTTAATGCACGAAAGGATGAAATAGTTATTTCAAGAAATATCATTGAGAACACCTTACAAAGTTATCAGAATGCCGTGAGTAATTCTATGACAATACAACCTATAAACTCAATACATCCCTCCTACCACAATCACAGGGCCAACATAACAAAAGAATCGCAAGCAGTACAGACTGACAAAATTCTAATTAAACCCAGTGAATCTAATCGTATAATTAACAACATACCAGACTCGACACCAGTGATTAGTAAGAGTACAACAAAGCTTGAAGTACCACATCCAATAACTTCGCCAGTAGTAACATCGGTTGTACCCAAGATTCCTATTGTGAGTGACATAAGTTTTTTACCCCGGTGTCAAAGTGCTAACGCTGCTATGAACTTGGGAATAGAAAGGGCTGATTTGGATCCAAACTTCGCTAACAATAACATGCAAAATTCTATGGCAAGTGCCATGAACATTATTCAGCCCAATTCACATGATCTCAAAAATGATCCCAATCAAAAACCGAGGGAAAAAAGTAAGCTAAGAGATGTCAGAGTAAATTCGGCTCACAGCAAGTTAGAGAAAACGGACAAGAAGTCTACAAAAAACGACACACATAGAAGCACGCCAGAACCCAGAATGTTTTTTCCTGAACAAAACGCCAATGGCAGGAAGCCAGAGACATCCGTCCCTATAAATGTGATAAATACAGTTGCTGTTACGAGTAAAATGGATACGAAAACAAATGAAGCACCAAAGAAACAAGATTTTTTTAAAAAAGAGAAAGCTACAACTGGAAAGTGCGACTCCAAGAACACGTCCATAAAACACGATAAGAGCTGTTCCACCCAGCTGAATTTGAAGGCGGATCAGCCCGACAAAATGTCTAAATTTAAATATGACAACGAGTTGGTACCGAAAGCTGATTATGCAATGAACCAAATCCCAAACTATCATACAACTCACGCGCAATATTCGCAATGGGCTCCTTGGGATACCACCAGGCTTCAAGGCACTTGGGACCATAATAGGTTTTTAGACATGAAGAGCAATGACAAAAATTATTTAGATAAACTCCAGGGTTTCAACTTACCGCATTTGGACCAAATGCAAAAATCTCCTCAGAAGCTACATCAGAAGGATTTTCATAATATTGCATATGGAGCACTTTCTAGTGGGATCTATGCGACATCAGGGTTGGCACACTTCAAAGAAACGAAAGCGCCGACATCCAAGGCCTCGGAATGTTCCCAGAAGAGCGAGTGCAAGCCGGCGAAACAATCTAAAACGACAACGGCGTGTCAAACTCAGTGTGAACCCAAGAAGTCCCAATCACAGTCTCACAATGCTACCGAAGCTCAGATGAAGCAGATGATGCAAAGACAAGTGAAACAACAGGAGCAGCAGGTGGTCACTAGTTGCGCGGAATATCGGCAGCAAAGTCCACAGATTCTGACGTCGCCTGGGTGTAAGACACCGTACAACCAAAACGGACCCTGCAGTCAGGAGAAGACTGAGATTGAGAAGAAATCTCGGCAGTCGAAGAAAGAGGAGTCGCCCAAGGACAGCAGTAAGGAAGAGTTGTGCGAAGCGGTTAGTCCAGCTTTGCAGTCCATGGGGGTGTATACACCAGATTCCACCAGCAACTCTGTCCACTCTGTGCAGTATCCAGCCTGTGAGTTGGATGTTAGCCAGTTGGGGCTCGAATCTCCGACGAGTATAGGATCGGACCTGGCGTCCCCGTGCTCTATGATGCATATGCACCCTGTTCCGAGCCCACAGTACCCTCCCCACTCGTCGATACATATACCGTCCATTATGAGCCAACCAAATCAACCACCTAAGCAACAGAAGCTCAATAATAGGAATAGGTGAGTTGATTTTTATTGTTTTTATTTAAAAATATTTGTTTCGTTTATATACTTTTTAACCCTTACAATAGCTAAATTTGCTGTAAAGAAAAGAATGGTTATAAAATTCGTTTAGAGAGTACAAGAGGGGTGTTTCATGCACTTTTTGCTCGTGCTAAGCTCTCGTATAATGTTAATGACATAGCTTACTTACTCGTAAGAAATGCAAAACCGAGCAGTCATCGTGTAGGTGACGAGAGTGGTCCACAGCAACTCCTATTAGATGAATATATCGGTATGGTGTATACGTTCACAGGAACAATGCGGGCGGCGCGCATAGCGGCGCGGCCGATAACAAGGCGCTGCGCGGCGCGGCCACGCCCCCCGCGCGTCACCGCGCCACGCCCCCAGCGCATCACGCTCATGGTCAGAGCCTCCCCACGTATTGTCATATATATAAAAATGTAGATTTACTATGGACCATAGTTATTAGCTAGAAGTGAATTTCATAAATGGCCTATGATTTAACCAATCCTATAAAGGTATATTTTCAGATTTCATTTACGTCAATTTTGGTTAAAACAATAAGATTGATAGGTGGTATCCTTTGTTCAAAGTAACAAACTAATCAAACTAGAAAGTATTAATTGAATTTTTTTTGGTATCGTCTTGAGACTAAATTATGTATTTAAATTTATTCAATTTTCTTTTGACTCAACTTTAGGGTAACAGTTAAATTGGTTGGTTAATATAAATTAATTAATGCCTATTGTGATAATAAAGTAGTGCAAATGTAAAAAAAAAATGTGAGTTTAGTTAGGTCTTAAAAGGATAAATATAGTGAGAGTGCATCGTGTGTTCTCTACCTACCTAGTAAGGGACCTGGCGTTAAAATTATGAGTATAAAAGATATGTTATCAATAATCAGGTGGGGCGGTGATGCAAACGGGCGGGGCGGGAGGTGTCGGCGGCGCTGGTGGCAGCTACCAGGGCGGCTACCTGTCATTTCAGCAGCAGCAGCAGTACCACGCGGGCTGGGCGCAATCCTGCTCGCTGGCGAAGTTGCAGCAGATGGCGGAGGCGCCGCAGCACCCGCCGCACACTCCGCCGGCGCCGCAGGTAATGTAAACTATACGTAAATTCTTACCTTATCGTGTTGGCCGAATATTTAATGTATATATAGATTAAAATCATTGATGTCACAAAGGCGTCGATATTAATGTACATGCGTATTGGAAACGATAATACCAATGGGAGACAGTACTGCTTCACAGAGCAGTGAAAGTAAGCAAGCAGTGCAGGAAGTAGTACAGCACTCTGGTGAACGTAATGTCAAAACAGCGCTACTGAGATTGCTTTTGACTCATAAATATGATTGTAATGATCTGCAACTTTACATGGTGTTCACAGAAATTTAATAAAAGTTTCAATTCTATTCACTTGTTTAAAATAGCTTCTACTTGTCTAAAGTAGTACGTCTCCGACACTACGTCCTAGTAATAAAGTAAGCTTCGTGTGCCGAAGCGTACTCGAGATTTGCAAGACTTATCGATTCCGACGTGTCGGTTGTCAGTACGGGCAGCAGTCGGGCACGCCGCCGGCCGGCCACTACCACGCGGCGGCCGCCAAGTACTACGCGCCGCCGCACAACCAGCTCGACGCGCCGCGCAACGCGCGCAACGCCACTAGTCAGTATGCCCTGCCATTCGCATCACCGCCGCCCGTGGGGCTCCTTCTAATTGTGCACTTTTGCTCAGTGGGTTTTATGTCCATAATCCTCACGCTGGGCGATCGATCGATCCCACTGTCTTAATTACAAAAATAGTGCATTTGGAATGATGACTATATTATAATAATAAAAAGATTTGGAATAGTTTTGTTGCTGAAATTCCATCGAGACCATCATCGAGGTTATTTATTATTCGCTAAGCCGGAATCCCTGTCCTCTGTTTGTGTTCATATTCAGAAAAGGAGGACTCTAACATTAAATTATATTTAACCGAATGAGATCGGGTAGGGATCGTTCGTAACTCCTATTTCGTTTTAACTGCGAGTGTTTACATCGTAATCGACGTTCAATTTAAAAATTTCATAGGCAACCTGAGCCCGATGCAGCACGTCCAGATGGGTCCCGGGTCGCGCATGTCGCCGAACCTGAACTCGCACATCATCAGTCAGTACAGCCTGAACGGCTACCGGGTGCCGCACCAGCAGCAGTTCAACAACCTGCCGGTGCAGATGATGAACGTGCAGCCGCCCGTGCAGTACTCCAGCAACGACCCGCGCGCGCAGCAGCCCAACGTGTACGCGTACGCGCCCGCCTACATCAACCCGCCGCCGTCGCTCGCCATGCAGACGCTCAACTCCACCATGCGCCGGTAGCCTCGGCGCGAGCGCCGCGCCCGCACCGCGCCCGCACCGCGCCCGCACCGCGCCCGCACCGCGCCCGCACCGCGCCCGCACCGCGCCCGCACCGCTTGTACGATACTCGTTCGGCGTCCGTTCGTTCCTAAGGCTCCGCCGCGACGATGACGTTCGGTAGCATCGAGGACGCTAAACCCTGACCAAAAACAAGCCGCAGTGTATAATAGATGTAGCGATTAAGGCATAGTACAAAGTAATGAGGTATGCTTATAAGATAGTATATGTACATAGCGTAAATATTAACTATTAACACCACTTCAGTTGCCTTATGCCGCTCTCCACGGCGGTGGGACGCCGACGTACTCCACCGACCAGGAGTGATGTGAGCTTTGTTATTTTTGTATCATATGTATTTAAACGAACGTTTCTCGTGTCGAGAGAGCACAGTACCCGATATTGATGCTAAATAAAGTACAAAATTGCAGATAAAGTGTATTTAAAAATAAACTGTTTATAATAATGTCTAGTGTGTGGTTGGAACGTAGCATAATGTTAGTGCAATAAATGAACTGTACC
>DWJK01000153.1:0-27135 GCA_018248815.1 Croniades pieria auraria
AAAAAAAAAATCTCTCGCTCAGGCGTCGCGCTTGCGTCCTCTCCACCGACGACGCAGTCAGTGCAGACAAACGGATTGGATCGTTGGACGTGTTGGATTTGAATACTATAAAAATAATATGTTCCAATTTTGTCCAATCGTTTTCGAAATTGTTACTAATATAATTTATATCATATGCTAGTTATCAGTTACATAAAAACTGCGACATGATTTTAAGTAATTTATAGTTAGATACTTGTCATCGTCATCAGCCTAACTCAGTCCACTGCTGGACATAGACCTCCCCTCATGAGCGCCATTGCGCCTATCAGTTAGATACTATTTAGTGTAAATCATCTTTGCCGTAATCTATCAAATTATTAGTCTTTCTCTATTTTCGTGCTATACAAAATATGTATGTAAATGAGTTTCTTAACTTATCATCGTTCAAATTATGAGTATAAAGTGTCAATTTGTTGTAACTCCTAATTGCGCTCGCCTCACACTCGACACCATTGCCTAAGTTGTCACAGTCTAATTCGTAAGGCGCGTGTGATGTTGCAGATACTATTAAAATTATGCCCTAATGTGTTGCCATAGTCAGTAGAACCATTACTTCTACTCTGTATTTATTATCTTTTGCAATGTGTTTCGCTTGTACTGATTTACATCATCTTGAGAAGTATTTTATACATCGCGTCTACTGCTGTCTTTAAACGTAGGTATTCATGCTTTCTACATTTTTGTTGTACCATGAATTACTTTAGTATTCTCCAACCCAATTATTCTTATCTATCCCTTCTTACATGTCTTCAATTTTTGCTGTTTCTTTTTCAGCTGACAAAGAAACAGAAACCTAATGTTGAACACATTACGTAACATAGTTCCGGCGTTAGATTTGTTTAGACAATTTATGTATCGACCTTGCTTCGTTTAATCGATCATCAACATCAACATCCATATCCCCTAAAACCCATTGACGTAAATCGTAACATGTGTGCTTTGTATCGTTAATCTCATATTTACATCTATCTGCTCTAAATTTGTACTGTTTTCTCTAGACATTGATCTGTAATGCCATTAGGTTCGAAACTCATAAAACAATACAAATTTTTGTATTAAGTTATGCGGAATAGAATAAAAAAATATTAACCAATGTTTAACATAAAATCTGAATGATATGAAATCTACAGAGATTTCTGCAACCTTTTAACATTTACATGGTTCTCATTAGATTTCATCCGGTTTATTGATTTGCGCTAATATAACCATTCCGATATTAGTAGTAATATTCTTAGTAAGTTATATTTCACGAATTCATATAATGACATAGGATAGGTTTTTTTAGCAACAAACGTTAAAGTTTTCACAGTTACGCTTCATATGCTTCATATCAGCGACGCTGCCAGTTTTATTTTTCCAATTATATTTCTTCAGTGCGCGGATCTTTTGAAATTAGGACAGGAAATACCAACTTTTCTCTTCTATACAAACGAAGTAAAGTCATTAATCGCATCGCCTGTACTCGTTATTCTCTAGGTTCATTTGAAGATTTCCATTAACGGAATAATGGAGTTGTTGGGTATCGTAATCCATTACCGCTCGTTGATCACGCGTACGCAATCTCCCAATCATCGATTATAAATGTTCATCTCAGTAATGTTTTAATTCCATCACGCATTTTCTACGGTACTCCATCGAAATTATAAAGCCATCAAAAACAAACTTCAGTTTAAACTGTATCATTATTGAGTATTACAGAACGAATGCGTGAGAACATTACTTGAGCCATTGTTGTTTTTGTAGTAAAACGTGATTTTTTACAGATCAGCGTATAAAACTAGTGTATACACATTGAATTGAAAGACCACACCTAACTGGTTTATGCAAGCTGACTTCGAACCATAAATTGTATTTTAAACAAAAAATATACTAACGTTTATGTTCCCCTATCTCTCTGCGCATCACCCTTCCTTAGCAATACCACCATCGCTTCGTTTCACTCCAATTACAACGTCGCAAAATTCCATTGGCACTTTCACCACTACAATATTAGCTTTTACTATTTTCTTTTTTATTCGGCATTGCCCTTTCTGCGTTTCCGGTCTATTTTAGCAACGGTGTTTCATGAATTATAACTGTCTTAATGTACTTTTTTTTTAATTCATTTAAATCCCTGGTTCTATTTACAATTTTAAAAGCTCTTGCTAAACTGATAGGTGAGCTTTCATCGCATTCTTGTTCCTAATGACTGGAGCACTTGACTTGCGCCTTTTGTGGAAACTGTTTTTAATTCAAGGCCCTCACTACGTATAATCGATTCATTGATTAGGAGCCCGTTATTTAGAATTAAAATAAATGTATAGTTTTCATGCGTTTCAGTTGGTTTATGAAATAGAATGCTTACCTGTTAGACGATAATAATAATGATGATAACATATTTAACTAATGAATATTAGTCCTTCCTTCAATGCCTTAATGCCTTTTTTTAAATCTTGCATTCAGCTAGTTACTGCGAACTACTTTTATTAAACAAAGAGAACTCTACATATTGTTCGCATTCTCTCACGCGATAGTAAACGCCCTGCCGGTCCCTTCCAACTGAAAAAACAACCGTTCTATTTATAAAATCCATGTTTCCTGTTTCTAAATTCAACTTGGCGACAGTTACTACCATATTTTAACTTTTTCCATCTTTATACAAGTTATCGTTCTTAGTTTTAGGTAAAAAAGGGCCTAATAGTTATTTTTTTTTATTTTTGTTACTTGTTCCAAGCCTACAATAACTTGAATCAGTTTTCTTTATTTTTGTTCACATTTGATATGTTTCGTATTTTTTTATGTATTGAGGATTGACAAGCATAAGACTGTCAGTCTGATGGCGTGGTTTTCGTCTTGTGTGAATTTTTACATCACATTAGGATGTCATCTACATGTCGTCGTCGCCAGTATTTTTAATGGTGTAGTCATAATAAATTATTTAAATCAACGTTCAGATAAAATTACTTATCTAGATGACATTTATAATTTCTATAAACTCTATTTTTAGCTACAGTCAATCCTTTAAAAAAGTCATTTTGGTTGCTCTACTAATTTTTTTTTGCAGATGGGAAGTAGTTTTTTAAAATTACATTTACATCACACATTGTGCAACATTAAAAGGTTAACGAGTGTGCATTAAAAGGAATAATAAAGTTTTCTTCGTCCAGTAGCACTTTATTCCGTCAATTTGTGGCGTCGTATAAAATGATACAAGTTTCGTGAAACTCCAGAACTTGTGTCATTCTCGCGGCCATGTTGTATGCATATTATTCGCTCTGCGTTCGGGCTTTTTATAAATATTTTATTGTGGCGTATTTTTTTAAATCATCGGTATTATTTATTTAATTTACAGGACAACGAGAAATGTCAGTAGAAACTTGCGACCATTGATTAATTAATGAAATAATTTGATTGATTGTTATTTATTTGATTAATGAATTGATTGATTGATTTAATTCATAGGTGTTGAGTTTTTATTCCCTCACTAAAAAGTATAAACTCAACCTTCGGAACATTGTGATGCTAAATCATCAAATTATTATTATTTGTAATTGGAAACGTAATAGCAAAAATCCGCATTTTCAGTCTAAGTAGATAATAAAATGAGTGTTTTGTTCGACCTTGTAAGTGGATAATGATACCCGTTGTAACATAATCGTTGCAGTAATGTGTGCGCTTCAGACAAAGTCGTTCATAATTTTTCATTGGCAACATTAAGTCTGTATGAATAGAGATATTTGGCACTCGGTGCCCTGTGCCTACCTCGCAAGAGATGAAGCGAGATGATATAATATTTTTTATAAATAACATTAAAACAGTTTTCAGGATTCAAAGTCATTTTTATAACTGTCTCATGCCAAAGTCAGATTGTTAATAATATTCCTAATGTTACGATCACCCGATATTAAAACGAGCGCCGAGAGGTTTTTTCTGCTTTCTTGGGTGTACTGCACCTATAGATTGTTTATGGCCAATGAAAAAATTATATGAATAAAAAAATTTGAGGCTCATTAAACACATTTATAACATTCGTAAAGATGAAATAGAAGATTTCAATCTATATATTTTTCAAAATCTCCAGCAATCTATGTACCTATGCAAAGCCATTTATTACTTATAAAAAAGTTGGGTCTGTGTGTGTCTGCGCGCTTAAATGCTTTTTGTACATTTTTGTTATCCGTGAAACATTAAATTACTGTCAGTCCGGTATGTCGGTCAAGGGGTCTAGAAATTACAGTTTAAGACACGAATCGAGATAGAAAATAGCTTTCACTTTCAGCGTTGAGTTTTTGACCAAGCTGTAAAGTTATTCGTCTTCTTTTTATATTAAACAATGGAGTCAGACTTTGAGAAAAATACAAAGACAACATAACATCCCAGCTGTATTTTCCCGAAGGGGTACACACGTCTGGCATTATAGTTCAAACATATTGTTACCGCCTATTTCTTTACACGTCAATGTGTTTAAATATATTTGAATAGTTATCAAATTCCGAGAAAATAATTTGTCGATGGAAATTTCTTTTAACTGAACCATCTCGAAAAGGCAGCGTCATCTATAATAAACGTTAGAAACCTTGAGGGACCGCCATCACAAACATCAGACGCGTTTCGTTTCCCATCGCTAGATCCCGCGTTCGTCGTATTTTCGTCCGTGTGTCCGCTTGTAATGTGTTTAACACATGGATCGTACCGGTCGTATCGCGTTCAACACATGAATCGTACCGGTCGTACCGCGTGCCTGTCGCTCCGTTCGGAAATATTCGAACATTCTAGAATTCTTCAACAGTTAAAATGTTTACGGTGGAACTGCAGCTTCCGGCGACACACGCGGCATGCGTACTAGTAAGTGTATAACAAGTATTTAGGAGACAAAGTTGATTGATACAGATGAACTTATTGAAGTTATTATGATTATTATATATTCATGCCAAGTCCCTTGCGGGGCCGACAGAGAGCACCAAGTGCCAAATATCTCTACAGGCCTACCGTGCTTCTTTTAGATTCATCGCTCCTTCATACATGGACGCCGGTTTCGGTCACTTCTGACTTTATATACGATGTTCTATACACTATATCTATAAAGTTTGTAAAAATTGTCAGAGAAACAAGTTTGGATCCCGTACCCGGTAGAAATTTCTTGTTTCTGCCTGCCTTGAAGGGTTATAAGCGTGACTATATATACATATATTCGCTTATAAAACCAGAAATCCCTATTGATACGACGACGAGTTTAAAAAATTTAATGTTGTTATTGCTTTTATTAAAGTCGGCGTATTTTTTACATCTGTCGCTCTATTGTTACATCGAAATTGCAATAGCATCAAAACGAACTCGATGATCGGAATAACAATTGATTGTGAATGAATGAAAGGAATGACTGAATTACTTCAAAAGAACCGTGAAGCTGAATAAACGGATCGACGTGCAAATAATAGATCTCTCCTTTTAGGGCGGAGTTTTTCAATCAACCGTTGTAAACATACGATTCGTATCGTACACCGTGTAAATTTAAATCCAAATAAAAAATTGGTTAGTTTGTAGAAAGCTGTAATAGTATAACAATTAACAATTTAACAATTAAATGATTATAGAGAGAACTATCTACATATCTAGCATTACTATCTAAATAACGCATGAAAATAAATCAGCTGATTTGACTATATATTTTGTATATAGTCATGCATACTCCCGCTACTAAGAAGGCAGGTTGGAAATAACTAAGACAAAGACCCCAGGTTTACAGCAATAGTAAAATGAATCAATATATAATTAAATGAATGAATCAATCAATACATAGTGAAATGAACGAATCAATCAATACATGTAACTAATGAATGAATGAATCATTAAACGGCACCAACTAAGTTGCTACATGGTATTATTTTTTAAATTGGTTGGTATATTTTGTTCTGTTTATGCATTCGTATTAGTGAAATGAGTAGGTTAGTCGCATGAGGTAATCGTACAGCGCATGTGCCTGTGTTCATTCACAGCTTTCAGACGCGGAGATATTACTTGAACTGACTAATGATTCATTATTTTATATATCGATAAACCGTTGGAAGTGTCGTGTCATTCAATTTTGGAAGATTTAATTTCGTGACATGGAATGTTAAATATCTATGCCAACTCGAGATTGCTTTGCCTCGCAAAAAAAACAAACAGTTCTTAAAATAAACTTAAAACATTGTCAATACTAGACTGCGATTACATTATTATTTATTATAATGTTATTCCATAGAATATTCCAAAATACAGATGGGGTCAAAGTGTGTGAGATAGAGAAAGAACAATACTATTTTCTGGTTCTCTCTCTCTTTCTCTCTCGCTTAAATAATATATAACCATCAATAATGTACAATATGCTTCCTATATGAGTGCTCTATCCATAACTGTCAGTTGGGCGTTTCGGGGACGCCGGCATTAATGATTAACCCGCTGGCACGCCGCCAGTCCGTAGTGTAACCGGTGAAGATCGCGTAAACACTATTTATATCCACAACGATACTATCATATCCTAGAGAAAACTCTCGACTCCATACCTTTGGATAGCCGAGGCTACCTACAGTCTTCAAGGGAGGTAGTATTTACACTAGCAGAGAAACTCCCCCTAAATAGTCTGTAGTAAAATTGTGTAGTATGTTCATAATGCATTCAATCATATTTTGATTATTTATTGGCTTGATTGTTAAGTCAGATCCCATTCAGAGTAGACAGAGAATACTGAATGCACAATATCCATATTTTTCCCGACCTGTCGTGCCTCTGTTAACTTCCATCACTGTATTCGTATAAACTCGAAAATGTAAATAATGCATATTATCACGCCTATTTCCCATAAAGGTAGGCAGAGGTTAAGAATTTCACCAACTACGATCCAATCTATTTACTTTTCCTTGTTTTATATTAATTGAACAACATTTTATTGAGTACAGATAAGAATTGTTAAAATACAAGGCATCGATATATTCATGTGTTGCTCATAATAAAACATTACTAAACATCAACGTTGTTCAATCCAAATATCTAAAAACTGAAGCAAAACTTCTCACATTAAGTCAAGTATCAAAAATATATAACTACCGTATTGCGTACCTGGAATCTTAAATGACAAAAACGTAATAGATTTTTCACTAGGTAAAGTCGTTGCTAGCGGTTCCTTGCGAGGTGAGACACGTACCTCCGTGATACATACACTCCCGAAATAACTGCGCTTCTCAAGGCGATAATAGACTCGTACCTAGCGTGCTCAAACTCCTTCGATAGCTGGAACAGTTCATATAGTTAGTTAACTGATACCTTTAGACAACACTTGAATTAATGCCTTAAATAGGATAGACATGGTCTTCATATTAAACATTTCTTTTGATACTGCGTATTAAAAAACCCTTATACTACTGCTTGTTAAAAAACCCTTATACTGCTGCGTGTTAAAAAACCCTTATACTACTGCTTTTTAAAAAAACCCTTATACTCCTGCGTGTTAAAAAACCCTTATACTGCTGCTTGTTATTCTTAATACTGCTTATTAAAAAAGGTTAATTAGTAATATTTTCTAAATAATCTAAATTAAAAATTGTTTGTAATATGGTAACTGGATAGCTGATAACCGACTCCCTTAGTAAATATTTACACAAACGTAAGATCACGCCTATAATCCCCGAAGGGCTAAGGCAGAGGAGGGTAATAAACCCCCACGTTTCACCAGTTACGTTGACGTCCCGCGGAATAAGTGGTGAGCCTATTGCCATACACCGGGCACAGATCCAGACTCCGAGTCACTATTAGAAATTCTAAATGACAAAAAACCAATAGTACCCGACTCGGGATTTGAACCCAGGACCTCCCGATCGGCAATAGCGCTTGCTACCACTCAACCAACAGTCGGTAGAAAATATTTCCACTGATTGCTTATATTATCTTAGTGGGAATCGAACCCGTAACCCACGGTAGAGCAATAACCGCATATTTATCACTGGACCGAGAGGCTAGGAAAGAGCAAGTTATAATGCACGGATCTGTATTTAATACTAACAATAGAACAAAAGTTCCGAGATAATAATAGTATATTAATAAATAGCCTTTCAAATATATTCAGCAATTTTATACAACAATTTGTTTGGATTGAATAATAATTAGTAATAACAAAAAGGTGGTTTACAATTTTATTGGGATAATTTTGAATTTACCTAATTAATATGTAACATATTATTTTTAGTCATTAAAATCAAAATAAATTATCCTTAATGGAACCGTATACAATTCGTTTATATAAAAATTAATAAAGCTATGTAAGTCTCCACATGTCGGCGTGTCGACAACGAAACACCGAAGCCAGGGAAATGAGGCGAAGGTCGATCACACCCCGACCCTGGACCACTTGCTACGTTACCCTCGACATCTGGCTCTGATTACTCGACAAAATTACGACAATTTCGCTTAATTTGTCTCCAAAGATTACCTGCTTTTTGTAAGATGATAATCTTGAACGTATGAACACATGTTAATTTCTTTCAAGCGTTGTATATTGCAGTTGTAAAACATATTGCTGATGCATAATTCGTAACGATGTAAATCGATTACACAATGGAGGGTACATCCTTACGTAGAGCACGCAGAAAGACTGGTATTGTATATTTGATTTATGTTAAATGTTAACACAGGCGCGAGCCCTGCCGATTTCTAAATCTGTTGTTATGAATATTGCCGACCTACTTCATATACGCTTCGTACGTAAATATTATATTAGGTATACAATTGTTTATCTCATTGGTAGAGTAACGATCGTTCTGCAGTCGTATTTTGGTTGCTCTTAAGATTCTAGGTTACAAGCCCAACGCTAGGTTAACATGAAACATTCGTTTACTGCTATCAGTTTTTAGGCGTCCGTGTCGATCACTACAGCTGAAAGTGTTTTGTTACCGAACACTTTATGTTACGTTACGATGCGTTCCATTTTTAAAATATTCAAATTAAAGTGAGCTCGCTGCTTCGATAATTTGAATTTAGAAGCTGTTCTATAACCGTAAATAGGCAACGCAAAATTTGAAGTATTAAATTCGATAGTATATTCTTTTCTATAATGTAGAACAAACGGCATAATCCAATACGTTGAAGTGTACGAACTGTCGGATATAGACGCAACTGTGACACATTCGATCACCAACAGATCCAGTAGTACTGTAACGTGAAGCTATAAACGCTCGCCAATGAACACAATGCGTGTCCATTCGTGTATGATTTAAAAGAAATAAATAAAGGGTTTGCTATTTATCGAAACAGTGATAAAAAACAATGAGTTCGCGCGATTATTACAAAGTGACGTACAGCAACGGCGACAGCAACAGCAACGGCAAAAGTTCGAGCCGTTCGAGGCTTGCGGCGAACAGTCGCGACGTCCTCGATAACGAAACGGAGTTTAACGCGAACAGATTCAAGCTGTACGACGACTTCACCGCCGATCTCCGGATCAACTTCAATACGATAAGGAACTTTCATATGAGAAGCGAAGTGGGACGACGAGGCGATCCCAACGACTCCGGCGTGGACGTAGAAAACGGCAACCCGCTCGATGAACTCACCGCGTCTAATGACAGCGATTTGGTAAGTTTTAGTCTTAAGACCGTCATGCATTTTGGTGGGGATTGCAAATAATCCATCACCATCGTTACCAACGAACCTGTCAACTTTGTCTTTGATACTATTTTGATACGAAAAGCAGCTTTCTTTACATTTGCATGGAATTTTGATGTTTTGATGCTTGATGTGCGGAATATTGAGCTTTTCGGCTATAGCGTTGGTATTGGAGACAAAGGTTCGCTGGTATCTCCAGAGTATCCTGAGATAATTCGTCAAAACGCCTGTAAAGGCAATTGTTTCTATTTCATGCGAATGTACGCAAAATATCAGGATATAGAAAAAAAAACGTCTAAAAAATTCTGCATAATTATTTACCTGCATCTATTTGTGACAAATTTACAAATAGTAACAAACAGCTGTACTTGACCGCATCGATCCAATCGCCATGCCAGTCCGCATTCGCCGGTCACCGGCGCCGGCCATTGTGCTGTAGCAACATTAACATGTCCCATTGTTTCCTTGTAACGATACAATCATTCAACAATGCTCGACTCCCTCCTCGCTGCCAATTGGAATAGTTGTAAGAATATATTTATCTATTTGGTAATTATAATTGATGTTTCATTACTTTTTTCTATGTCAATACATCATAAAAACATGAATATTTATGTTTCGTTATATTAATTGAATGTTTATATAAAATGGCGGTAAGAAATAACGTTACAAATCGAATGATCATCCGTACTATAAATATTAACACATAATATACGAATATAAAGTAGACAAAAATTTAAATAAAATAACATCTATTACAAATAGTATTTAATCGATTCATTTAATCGGTTTATTTGTATGAAAAAAACTACATATTTTAATAGTAATGTTTTCAAATACTATCGCAACTCTATCATAAAAATACTCGGTTATCTTAAAACGTATGAAAATTCTCGCCGCTTAAACGTACGTTATCCTAATGGTATTTGAAGTTGCGAACGTAAAGAAATGCTTTGCAATGTCTTGTTGTACATACTCTACTTTCACCGATAGAGTCGTCAGCCTTAATGATTGTATGAACGTTTTAGTTATTTTTCTCATGAAACTGTGTCAATGCAGTGGTATATTATAAGTTACTGAATAAGACACAAAATTCACATTATCGTACGTGTGTAGAATCGAAAATATTAATTCTAATTATAAAACTAAATTTTTGGATGACGACGACGATGTTCATAAATATTATCTCTAATGTGCCAATAGTCTATCAACATCTATCGGCCAGCACCTTAATATTCAATCAGCTTATCGCATAATCAATATATATATTTCTATGTATCGATGATTCACTTCCTTACGTACACTTGACAGAATTCGCGATGCGATATGAATGCAAATGCGGTTGCGTTCCCTCGTGCTTTGTTTTCCGATTCGCGTATAACTGTCCTATACACTGTAATATAAAAATGGTATATAATAGAAGTGTTTAAAACATTGTAACGTCTTAGGTAAATTCAATCAGTCTTAGAATCTTTTTGACTCTTTTTAGTTAAAAAAAAAACAATGTTTCTAATTAACTGTAATTCCATTATTTTAATTGGAAAGTGAACGCGAGTTTACGGTATCTCACGTTACTCTCGCCTGCGCCTGAAATGTTACCGGTATTTTTAATGCATCCATAAATAAACACAACTGACTAGCAGCAACGTACGTTCAGCGTGACTGCTTTACGACTTACTGGCCTTGACCACGCCAGTAACGCGATTTACGCATTTCGGTCGCATGTTCTTTTGAGCCTTACGTTGCAAACAGTTCCTTATCCTTGACTTAGTTTCTGTTTTATAAAATTTTGACAACCCCACCATATATATTTTTTGTTTTTTGTGTTGCAGTTGGAGAACGAAGTGATGGTAGATCCTTGGAGCAGCATGGACTCCTCGAATTCACCATTAACAGACTCCGGACCATCTGCCAGCGAAGACTGTACTCCATCAACCTCCAGCGAGCCCCACCGTGGATCACTAGATGTCTCATCCCCATTATCGCCGGAGACGCGCCGCTTACCTGACCCAAAAGAAACCAAGCCCAAAAATGAGAAAATTCATACCTCCAAAATAGCAGACAAAGCGCGATCCCGAGATCTTACTCTTGAATTGGAGACACTAGAAACAGATCCTCTTTCACGCCGGCCACATTTCCTTGAGGATGATTTCCCGCCGTCCAGATCAAATATCGAATGTCGAATTCCAAAACCTCATTTCTTAGATCACTCCCCATCACCTGATGAATTTGACGAACGTAGCGACATCACAAACCCCAACTTCTTGGATGACGACGTGGACGGAGACGACAATCAAGCACAAAAGAAAACGGGGGCTCTACCAAAACGACCAGCTCGAACACCCTCCACCTCATATGCGACACCAGAAGATAGGCCACACAGGTCTAGTTATAGAAGTACCCTGCATTATGGCTTGGAAAATGCAGCGAGATCTAGTGAACGAGATAAAAGAGCTTCTCAGCTGTATAGAGGCACATGGCCGGGAGAACGAGACGTGTGGACGAGCCACGATTCGGCTAGCGTTCGCAGCTTCTCAAGTAATGGTTCTGATTGTCCAAGGCCTTCATCAAATTTAGAAAATAAAATGGAATGTGTATGTTCCTTAATTTCTTTACTTAGTTTATCACCCGAAAACAATGCTGATCTTAGTGGACCTCTATTAGATATGAGCAGATCAGTAGAAAGTTGTATAGCAATGCGACAAGCTGGATGCATACCATTGTTGGTGCAGTTAATACATTCAAAAGTTACAAGAGAAACACGAGATCGCGCTGCAAAAGCTCTTCGCAACATTATACACACTCAAACTGATGACAAAGCGGGTAGAAGAGAAGCGAGAGTATGGAGATTATTAGAGCAAGTCAGAGAATATTGTTACGCTTTAGAAGACTTAGTTGAATCTAGAAAAGAAGGTAAAACCGCAGTTGAAGATGATGCCACGAAACATCCGAGTCAGAGTGTTGCTGCTTTGATGAAATTGTCGTTTGACGAGGAGCACAGACATGTAGTGTGCCAGCTAGGCGGCTTGCAAGCACTAGCTGCTTTGGTGAGTGGAGACCAAGCAGCACACGGTAGCAGAACTGATGATAATACATGCTTAACAATGAGAAAGTATGCAGGGATGACTCTGACAAACCTTACATTTGGAGATGGAAACAATAAGTCACTATTATGCTCTTTTAAAGATTTCATGTTGGCGCTGGTTGAACAACTGGAGTCTCCCAATGATGACATGCGACAGGTAGGTTGTCTCCGTATTTATGATTCGTTCATTAATCGCTGTACAAAGTGATGGAACATTTATTTTATTGTAATAAAAATAAATTTGTTTATTGCAGGTCACTGCAGCAGTGCTCAGGAATTTATCTTGGAGAGCAGATACTAACAGCAAACAAGTGTTAAGAGAGGTCGGCGCTGTAAAGGGCCTGACGAAAGCAGCGATGACCTGTCAAAAAGAAGCAACCCTTAAATCGGTTCTATCTGCTCTTTGGAATTTGACAGCCCATTGCTCTATGAACAAAGTTGCCTTATGTTCCGTCGATGGAGCCCTTGGCTTTCTCGTGGATATGTTGAGCTATAATTCACCAACGAAGACTTTAGCTATAGTGGAAAACGCTGGTGGTATAATGCGGAATGTGTCTAGTCATATTGCAGTACGAGAAGATTACAGACAAATTCTCCGCGAGAGAAATTGCTTAAGTGTCTTACTCCAACATCTCAAATCGCCCAGTTTGACCGTCGTAAGTAACTCATGTGGAACTCTGTGGAATTTGTCCGCAAGGTGTCCACAAGATCAACAATTTCTATGGGACCATGGTGCAGTGCCAATGCTCAGAAGTTTAATCCATTCAAAACATAAAATGATTGCGATGGGCTCTAGTGCGGCGCTCAAAAATCTACTCAACTCTAAACCGGGAAAGACCCATATTATTTCTTTAGACACAACGGCAAGAAATATGAATTTACCTGCACTACCTACATTAGGTGCAAGAAAACAGAAAGCTCTAGAACAAGAGTTAGATCAAAACTTGGCTGAAACATGTGACAACATTGAGCCAGCTACGTCACCTACCACAAGTAATAGAGATGAGAAAAATCTGTTTACGGCTACTGAACGTCAAATCGCTATGAACTTGGAGAGACACAGAATGACGTCCAGCTCACCTTTGATGGGTACTCTGAGTTCACAAATATCACTCAGCCATAGCGCACACTTAGCTAGCTACTTAAGTTGCAGTAATACTCTTTTGAAAGGTGCCCTAGTTTCAAGATCCTCTACCGGAGGCAGCGCTGGCAATGTCAATAGATCTGAAAGTAAGGATTCCGTTACAAGTACACATTCTGACTCTGTCTTCGAAAGAGTGATGCGTACAGGCAAAGTACCGGTTCCGACTCCTAGAAATAAAGATATAATGAAAATGGAATCTTCTTGCGAAGATTCTTCAAAAGCTCTGAATAGAGACACCACTTATCTTCGCTATTCCAATCAACCACCTATCCCACCTCCGAGAAGTTCCACAGATATGCGAACAAACTACACAGAATCTGGTTACGACGTCGACCAGGATTCTTGCGATCAACCTATTGACTTTAGTAGGAAATACTCGGAAACCAAGGCAAGTGAGTCGGAACCTCCGATGATAGAGAAGCCAAAAACATCTGAGCCAACTAAAAAATATTCGAAAAAAGAGAACACGAACAACTTTGGTGATTACCAAGAGACTGATTTGGATCAACCTACGGATTACTCTTTGCGTTATGCCGAGCACCAATCCGAGACCGGGTCTGACATATCCGAGCCACCTGGCCCTTCGGTCCACGAGGATACCATTAAACACTTCGCCACCGAGGGCACCCCCTACGAAACGCCAATTATATTTTCAACAGCTACTTCAATGTCCGATCTTCGTGTAATAGGAAAAGATGCAAAACCAAAAGTAACACCAAATGTGAAGGAGCACCCAGAAGTGATGACTCATTCAGACGAAAAGGACACTTGCTCAATAGAAGATCCACCGAGACATGAGATCGACAGATCTGCAACAACATCACAAGTGCCAACGACATCGCGGCCTATAGCTGAGAAGAGAGAACTTTTCGACACCAAGTTCAGTTCCGGGATGATCAGTCCAGAGAAACCAGTGAACTACTGTGACGAAGGCACACCCGGGTACTTCTCGAGGGTCAGTTCTCTGAGTAGCCTCGGCGAGCCTACAGAGGAGGACTGTTTGGCCAAGAAAAATGCAATGGCAACCATTAATGTAGACCCGAGTCCACAAGAACAAAGCACCAGCAGCTCGGGAAAAGATAAGGAAGGTATGTATGACACTTTCACCGTCACTACATATTAGAAAGCTAACACTTAGATCAAAATAATCAATAGTCGGTTAACACAACTTAGCTCGTATGTAGTTATTATAAGTTAATTTAATGCCTCCTTCAATTACGCAGTAGTATTGCGAAAAAGCTGGTATCTCTAAATTACTCGCATTTGTTTTTGTTGTTGTAATAAAACCAACGTGTATTGAGAAATGCAGATTTAATGAAATTTTGCAGACGAACTTGTACAGTGTAATAATGTGTTTATATTGATTAATATAAAGTTAGAAAACAATAATAATTTTAATGGTGATAATACCCTAGGGGAAGGTCAAATAGGCAAATAATTCGATAAGTGTTAAAACATTGAAAGATAGGTAGAATTATACGAATGACTAATATTAGTCATAGTGCTGTGGTTTTAGGAAGTCGCTAATCAGACAAGCGTCAGCATTCTATTTTTTTATATTATCGATCGATTATTATAAATTCTCATTGAGCCCGTCATAAGGAATCCATCTTTGTTCAACATTAATTTTGATGTCTGGTTTGATTCCGGGATTCAGTTCACCGCATCCGCAATACATTAAAAACATATGTGGGTGTGCATGACTAGTCCATTCTTCCAGCGATTACTTAATAATCTGACTGCTGAACCCAGGATTGTGGGTTTGATTCGCTCCCGGCGCAAATATTAATGCAATGAACAGAATAAAATATTCTACATGAAAATGGGTTTAGACATTTATATTAATATGTGGTTTATCAGCTGCCTGGTTACCATGCCGCAGCCTTTTCCTACGTTAGGGTCTGCGAGGTTAGTGCGAAGCTGGCCCAAAATATTATTACAAGATAGCCAATCCGCGCTTGGCCAGTGAGGCAGACTATGGCCTTAACCCTCTCATTCTGAGAACAGAACCGTATCCAACAGTAGAAAGTTAGAAGGGTTGCAAAAAATATTATAAGGTATCATTACCTGGCCACGTTCAGTTATCCAAATGACCTTGGTTGTCAACCTATTAAATCTGGTCTTCGGTGATATAATACTCCTTATGTCTCCAGGGTCGAAGGCGGTAACTTTCGCTACGGAGCCAGTGGATGTGAGTCAAGCGGAAGGGTCGTCACCGGGGCAACGCTTCGTGGAGGACACGCCGCTAATGTTCTCGCGGTCCAGCTCCTTGGGGTCCTTGCCCGAGTGCTCACAGCAGGACGACCAGGGCTCCGTAGTTTCTGAAGTCAGGTGAGTACAAGATGACTGGTCACTGCCTGTACCTTTTGGACAAATAATAAATGTTAATGTACATTTATGTTAGCAAAAGATTGGAAACGAAGAGCTGAAGAGCGAGCTCTATAGCATGCTGTCGGAGAAGAGGCCTGCGTCCATCAGTGGACCGGAACACTCTAATGATGATGATGAATGTCTATGGAACCATTCATAGATTCAAGCAAACATTTTGGACTGATATTTCCTTTATAAGATGTATTGTACTTTTGTATAAGTAGTTATAAACACAAGTGAAAAGAAGAGACAAGAAATAAACAAAAGAAGAATCACCTCGACCAATAAGTCCTGTTAAGGTCAGTGGAAATTTAGCATTGTAGCCCAATACTACATTTCCACAGACCGTCGCCGGACACTTCAATATTTTCGAAGACATTTCAAGGAATTAACGCTAAGCGAGAAGCGGTGTTTTGTTTTCAAACAAAACCGTGGTTCCAGAATTTATGGCCGTTATGACATATTCTTCGTTTATGTATTATTCATTGGAGTAAGTACTCCAATATAATTATATAATAATGGGTTCATAATCTCGGTAGTATCTTATTGTTAACAGAAAATGTTTAACTGTTATGTCTAGTATAAAAGAAGATTTCTTTATGGTCTTCTTAAAATATTGATACTTAAATTGGTCTCAAAAAATTGTCAAAGTATCCTATATTTATATCTTGTAATGAACAAAAATCAAGTCTTTAGTTTACTTAACATGTAGTCGTATGTATTTACATGGAGATCAGGAAATTATTATTATTATCATTATACCATCATGCCAGGTCTCTTATGGCGTGGGCACGCAGCACCGTGTTTCAAATAACACTATCCGTACAGACCACGTGGTTTCGTCTAGTTCACATTTATCAGTCCATAAATTATCTTCTCAAATCTTCTATGCGTAAGTAAACAATGGAGATATGTAAGAGGTATGTTTGCTTGATCGCAGTCGGCTGACCTCGGGCTGCATATCGCCCAGCGAGATCCCTGACTCGCCGGGGCAGAGCGCCCCGCTGTCGCCGCGCTCGCGCCACGCCGAGCCGCTGCCGGAACCCGCTACGCCGCCGCCAGGTTTAATTAACATTTAATTATATCATCGATTGATTACATATACATATTCCTTTGGCTTTAATAATTAACATTGAAATATATTTTGAACATAATCAAACGCATATATTGTATGTACATTAACCCACACACACGTTATCTATATAACATTTTATGTCAAATAATCCTTTAATTTCAAAGTCCATAGTCATTTAGACAACTTTAATTAATATCCATTGATATAATGTTATGTTAGTTAGTGTAACGCTGTATACGGGTGGGTCTCCTCTCATTATGAGAGGGCCGTAGTCTGCTACGCTGGCCAAGTGCGAGAGGAGACTCATATTCTAACAGTTTAATAATAAATGGGTCGATTATTATTAATAATATATACTGGTGACGCAGAGGGGGCGGAGGCCGCTAACTCTGTGTTCGCGGAGCGGCCGGCGCGCTTCGTGCTGGAGCACACGCCGGCGCAGTTCTCGGCGCGCACCAGCCTCTCCAGCCTCACCATCGACGAGCCCAAGGTGAGACCACACCCACCACACCTCCACCCTTCCCAACATCTTCCCACACCTACACACACAAGCACCAGACGTACGTACAAACCTAATCATTGATATTCATTTACTCGGGCCCTTATAAAACATTACACAGTGATGTATAGGATTTACGACGTCCACTAACGTCAATGTCCTATTCCAGCAACCTTCGCTCACGGTCAAGACACCGAACCGCGAGTCGGACCTATCGTCGTGTCGTAACGAAGCGAGCGGCTCCCAAGCGTTTGTTGACAGGTAAATCGGTTGCCGTAATCTCCACACCTTACATGAAGCGCCTGTAGCTCTGTCGTGGTTGCTGACCAAAAGTGATCTGTAATATAAGCTATGCCAAACATTGTAATGGAATAGTGGAAAATATACGTCGGCGTGATTCGAAAAACAATAAGTAGTCGTTAAACCTCGTCGAAGGCTCTGAAGGTGAGTTATAAACATTTGACAAACGACTTGTCATTGACACGTATCTTCACAATCTACACTGGAATATTTTCCAAGCTACCGGCATTTGCCAGTATTCATGTCGATCACTCCATCAACATATACGACGGGTTGCACTCAATTCCAAAATAATGGAAATTGTTTTTTTTATAATATGTTTTTAAAACGTTATTAAATTAAATTATTTAATTTGTAGAAAACAAGAACAATGCCAAGAGGACACTCTACACAACAGAGAGTCTGTGAAAGGTTAGTTATAAGTTTCGTTACATTAATATACATAAGGCTCAATTCCATACGGTAATTAATTCCTGACTGCTCTGCCATAATGGTATACCTTACCTTATTAATGTGCAAGGTCTGTTCTGTGATGGAATACGACGGAATTGTAGTAGATCTTTGCTATATATCTTCATTTTTTGTCATCGTCATCATCAGCCTACTCCCGTCCACTGCTGGACATAGGCCTCTCCAGTAGCACGCCAGAGAACTGAATATTCAGCTCGTCAAATCCAACCGCTGCCAGCCACTTTGCGTATATCGTCACTCCACTTAGTTGGATTTTTTGTGTATACATTTAAAAAGCCGTTCTCTAAATGTCTCGTATAACCTTCAGCATATAGCAAATTGTAAATGTTGATTAACAGTCTTTCAGTCTCCCACTAAGTTCAGTTTGTGTTGCAGGTAGCCAAACGCCAGGCGACACGTGCAAGGTGTACTTCACGGAGGACACGCCGGCCATCCTGTCGAAGGCGGGCAGCAACTCGAACCTGTCCGCGCTGTCCCTGGACTCGGCGCCGAGCGCTCCGCCCGCGCCGCCCGCCCTGCCCGCGCGCGCCTCGCCGCCCGCCCTGGCCGCGCCGCCCGCCCCGCCCGCGCACGCCGCCCGCCCCGCGCCGCCCGCCGCTCACGACACGTCCGACAGCTCGAACCTGAGCGACGCTGGCGACCTGCTCGAGGAGTGCATTCAGAAGGGGATCGCTCAGGTGATCTTTATTTTTGCTTAACGCTTTTTCTTACGATGATATAGAGTATTTATTGTATTGTAAACGATCAACTGATATTAGATGACCTGTATACATTTGTGTTTCCCGCTTTAATACTATTACACTTTTGTAGTCATTGATGGTTTTTTGCCACCGAGGAACACAATATCTTATGTTCTGCTGACTAATGTGCAATCGCCTAGTCCCTAGCAAAAGTGTGTGCACCATCGCGTTCCGATTAGAAATAGATATTTTCAGAGACAAACAGAAAGTGTTTCAACGAAGTGTATAAGTATATACGCAGATACAAATGTGATTTTTCCAATTCAAAAGTTTCCTTTGATTAATCATCAGCGGTGTTTCGATACATATTTTATTTATATAGCAAAATGAGAGGGGTTTGCAGTTAATAATCTCTGTTAAAAAGTACTATCGAGACCCAGAACCTGCTCGCTCACTCAAATGTTGGGTAATATCCTAAACGGTTTCCTATAATTATATCTATTTACAGGTCGTAAAGAACAAGGGTCCCCCCTCCGAAGTGTCTTCCATCAACCCGTACCCAGGCAGAGATGATCTATACGTAAGTGATTTCATAGCAGTACATACTGTATAATGACCAAAACATCTTTCACTTGACGATTAATAAAATATATTGGTTAATTCTTGCTATGGAGTGAAAGTATTATTGCCTTTAGTGAAATTATTATTTAATGAATAAAGGGTAATTAATGTTATATCTTATAGTAATTCATAGTACCCTACACTTAATGTATGATTGTTACAGAGATCGCTGCCTCCCTACTTACGGTCTTCCACCGAGACGGTAAAGATGTCTCACGAGTTCTCGAGGAACATGCGGGATAGGTGAGTTTATACATATCTTATATAATCGAAGTTTCTTCCAGAACTTTCCTCTGTCTACTTATGGTACTTTTTGTTATGGCCTCGTTACTAGATTCTAGTGTTACTTCAGAACTATTTAAATAAATGATTGGCGTGCTCATTAGCGACTAATTGATAGCCTGATGATTTAGACTCTTTTCTCCAACTTTGAGGGGGTTTGATTACCTGGTAACGCAAATTAGACGTTACGATGTTATGTCAGTTTTTATTACAATTTATTCAATATGACTTTGAAAGAAAACAGAAATCTTGAGGTACCCATCACTATACTTTCGACGTCTTCACACCGTTTTATGAGGTACGTGAGTCTTACTAGTTACCATTAGACCATCGTAATAACCTGTTTCGTTAACTTTTCTCTCTGACAGGAGATCCCTGTCCAAAAACAATAAATATTTTGGTGATGGTGACCATAAATTAACTGTAGAGTAAATTGGCCAAACAAATCATAATTCGCAAAATGTAACGTTCTCGGCTCGTCAGAAATATCATGCAAAATGTACGCAATCAAATTGTATAGATAAATTAATTTTGTATTTTAGCCAAAGCTCCAGCGTGTCGGGCAGCCCGCCGCCGCTGCCGCCCAAGCCGTGCCGCAGCGCCGCGCCGCCGCGCCCGCCGCCGCTCGACGACTACACGCTGCCCGAAGGTAGCCACGACTCGACTGTTTGTCCATATGACTTGCCAAGGAATCATTGTGACCTGAACTTGACACTGATCGTATACGCATTTGATCATTGTGTCCAACTTAAATAATTTAAATAAATAAATCGGCAGGTAATTTGCGTATATACGAAAAATAATTATACCGCAAGTTTTTTTTAATCATCTGTAGGTTAATGCAAATTTTTTGATTCAGTTCTTTTAATTTCAGGCCGCAAACACGAGAGCCGCTTGCAAGGAAAATCTGAACGCATAATTCGTGATAAGCCTAGGCTACCCGCTACTTCCAATTTAGTCCGAGACGATTCTCTCAGCTCCCTAAGTTTAGACTCGTTCGGCTCAACCGACAGAGAAATATTCGAGGAAACCGTCAAGGCCGGGCTGTCGAGCGTCAATCCTCGCGCCAAATTCATCCTCGAGAGCAGCAAGGGGAAGGCGCACTCGGTGGAGAGACCGTCGGAGTCGTCCCGGCACGGCCGGCACCACCGGTCGCTCGACAGAAGCGACAAGATCGCTCAACATCGTCCAAAAATTCGCGACCTAGAGTTCGAGCGCAACCTAGCTTCGGGAGCTTACAGCCTCAAAATGTCCGGCAAGATGCGAAGGTCGGAACAGGACTTCGCCGGGTCGAGTCTGACGCGCTCGCCGTACTCGTACCACGGCGAGGCGGGCGGCTCGCTGGCGCAGCAGGCGCGGGCGCGCGCGCGCGACGACGGGCCGCCCAGCCTGCCCGCGCGCCGCGCCCAGCGCAGCGCCTCGCCCAGCTCGCTCAGCAACGAGTCCTTCGGCTCCACGGACAAGGAGGTGTTCGAGCGCTGCGTGCGCATGGGCATGGCCAAGCCCGCTCGCCGCCGCGACGACAAGCTGCGCGTGCGCAGCGACGACCGGCTGGAGGCGCGCGAGGCGCGCGAGGCGCGGCGGCGCGGGCGGCGCGCGGGCGGCGCGCTGGAGCGGCTGGGCGGCGAGCGCGGCCTGCTGGAGGAGGTCATCGCGCGCGGCGCGGGCGCGCGCACCAAGCCGCCAAAAAACGTGTCGCCGCCGCCTGCGGACCGCGCGGCCGCAGGCGAGCGCGACCCGCCCGCGCGCGCCCCGCCGCCTGGCTGTGACCCGCCCTCCGACGACGACGGCGCCCCCGACGACCGCCGCGACTCCGCCATCGACTCCTCCACGGATCCGGAGACGACGCTGGAGTCGGAGGTTCTCATCGTGTTCGAGCACTCGAACGAGTTACCCACTGTCGATTCGGGCAACACCACCTTCGAGTCGAGCGACGCGATCGAAATGGATCGCTCCAACGAGTGCCTGGCTCCGAAGTCGGTGAACACGGCCATCGAGTCGGATAAGGATGAATTGAATAGATCCAACGAATCCTACGCGGACGTGCTCGACGGATCCTGGAGCGACGAGGGTCCCCAAGGAGCCTCCGACGCGGCTACATTGACTCGAAAGAACAAACATAAAATGGAGTGGACCGATATCAAGGTTAATAAGCCGGATCAGCAATTTAACACAACCGACCTTGCACAATTTGATGCAACGCAGCTGGAAGACGTATCTAAAAGGAGCACGGATACGTGGAACGACAACACCTGTCCCGACGACGTCACCTTCCCGACGATCAGCAGTTCCGTGCACTTGGTATCCTCGATCAGAAGCGAGGTTGTCGATCCTGGAATGGCTCTGCCCGATTTGCTGGAAAAGAGCGATACGACCAACTTGTTCTCGAGACCAGACCTAACGGAAAAGTTGGAAGGTTTCCGGGAAGCCGACGAGAGCAAGCAGGATGACAAGCTGATGCAGGACAGCGTTCATGAACCCGCGTACGTGTCCATAATAATCGATGAAAGCGATCAAAAGTTCGATTCGATCTTATCATCCGCCATAGAAAAGGAGGCGGCGAGATTGGCCGCTCAATTAAAGAGTTCCCATTACGGCTTAGAAACTAGCGTGACGTCTCTGACATCCTTGGATCTAGATAATGTGAAGCCACCCTCGAATTTAGGCAGTCTTCTATCGCTTAGCGCGTCCGGACTCTGGGACGACTCGACGGCGCTAACTTCTAAGAAGTCTCAGAAGGGACGGAAAAAATCCCTCCCTGCTGCTTTAATGGTCAAGCGAGCGTTGAGTAATTCTGCCCAACAAGAAAGCTCTGAGAACCTCGACAGCATGCCTCTCAGCTTTCTGGACAATGTTAAGCCACCGTCGGAAATGGAAAACATCGATATGGAAGGTAGCATGATCTCTGTGTCTAGTATAGTGTCGGAAGTGGCCGATGTCAGAGAAAAAACTCCAATTATATTCGATTTTAAACAGCCAATCCAAGACTTCCCACTTTGTAGTAATTTTAATGTCTTCCATGATTTGGATAAGGTTAACCCGCCGTCGCTTTTTGACGAAATGGCAGAGTCCACGTTAGAAGTGGAACCGACCACTGCTCAACAAATGTATGACGATTGTGTGTCTAACACATTGAACGTAGTGACCGATATTCCCTCGGGATCTGAAAATTGTACGCCCTTACCCTCTGATATCAGTAGCGTCGAATCCACGCCTAAAAGACAAAGAGACTCCAAGTATCTGACTCCTAAAGAAAAGAGAAATGCATCGAAATATCGCTACCAAACGTACACTATTACGGATAACGTTTCTGAACAGGAAGTTGTTCTGCAAGTAGAATCAGAAGATTTCGTCACGTGGACAAAGTCAGAGAGTGATCGATCTGATGACTACGTCACGGCAAATTCAGAGAGTAAATCTAGAAGAAAATTAAGCGCAAAGCAGAGAAGAATCGAGGACAGAGCTAGGTATCAGACACAGACCGTCGATATCCATAACATTCTAACCCAAGAGCCGTCCTCGCCTAAACCCGATCCGCACCTAGAGAGTCTCAAACAGCGCTTGGCAGCCAAAAAGACCATGAAACAAAAACGCGTAGAAGACGCCGAGAGGTTCAGAACCAGGACGCTAAGCGAGGATATTCCTCCATCACCAACATTCGTGACGAAAGACGCTAACTTTGAAAATGTCGAGACAACTACTGGATATGACAGCCTGTCATCCAATGAGCCGAATCATCAGCAAATTTTGGACGACAGGCAAACAGATGACGTATTCAGGGATGCAGACAGCGGGCACAACGAGGACGACTTCGAATTGAACTCTACACAAATGAAAACATATACAAGGAGCTTCAGAAATTACCTGCCGGTTATCGAGAGTCCCGCGGCGGTAGACATGTGTGTCGTCAACAACCTGAAGAACATAGAAATGACGGCCTCGTACCGTCGGGCGATGCAAGTAGACAAGAGTCAGAACCCAAGCAGCAGCGACTTCGCTAGTTATGAGGGCGACAGCAATTCGGAAGACAAGGCACACTCCGAATCCGACTCGGAAACACCTCAAAGTAGACCAAAACCGAAAATTATTAAACCAGATCCTAGAAGAGACGAAAGCTTGGATTCGAACGATTCAGGCGACAAAGAGCCCGAAGCACCGAAAGCGGTCAGGGGAAGAAAGAAAGCGATGTACGTGTCGCCCTACCGTCGCAGCGCCCCCGCCGCCAAGAAACCCGCGGCGACTCCGCCCAGAGCCGCTCCCAAGACTGCTGTGCCTAAAACTAGCGCACCCAATCCACCCAAAGCTAATACTAGTGCCAAAACGCAAACTAAAACGTACGCCTTGAAACCTACAAGTGCCAATACCTCACCTAAAAAAGTCGCTCCGAATAGGTCCCCAAGTAAAACGCTTCAACCGAAGCCGCCAAGCGTTCCATCCGTAGCGCCCAAACCCTTGCCGCTAGAAAGACAAGGAACGTTCACTAAGGAAGAAAGCACGGTTCCACCCAAAGATCTTCCGGTTCCGGACAAAAAGACGAATGTTCCGAGATTGGCCTCCGTCACAAGTCCGACTAAGCCAGCCCCTAACACCTCTCCCTCCCGCTTACCTCAGCTCAGCCGCTACGGACGGCCACCTGTAAGCAAACCCACAGCTAGCCAAGCTAAACAACCCAAAATTAACGTGAAAAAGACCCCCGAACCCACTATGAAAAATTCGCTTTCGAACCACAGTTTGCAGAGCAACGACAGCGGCAAGACCATCGTCCTGGCCAGAGGGTCGCGGCCCGGCAGCACCTCCAGCGTCAACTCGGCATCGTCTTCCAAGACTAAGGAGGTGGAAAGCAAAATAGCTAACCTATGGAAGAAGAACGACCAAACGAAAAAACAAGTGAAAATTGACAAGAAGGTCTGGATCGACAGCGACAAGACCGAGCCTCCGAAGCTCATAAGGAGCTCGACGTTCGAAGGTCAGCCCAAGCAGAGCCAGATGCAAGCGGCCCCGAAACAAAAGTCCGCCATCGGCATCAGGGTATCGCAGATTCCAAGCTTGAGACCCAAAACGACGGTGAGTAGCAAGTCCACGAGCCCGCAGGCCGCCGCCAGGAAACCGACCGTTTCGAGAATATTTTCTAGAAAACCGGTCGGCGGACAGTTACCTACTTGAAGTATTCAACTAAACGTTATACAAACGTGTATATTTTTTTTTTTGCATAATTTAATTTCACAGTCAATTATGCATGAAATTTATATTTACTAGTTTACATGATTTTTCAATGTTAAAATTTTTTTTTAATTTTTTTACTTGACAATATTTAAAATAATGCGTACGGAACCAAGCATTAATGATCTAACAGAGAATATAACGCGTATAAGGTAAATCCGAATGGTGGGAGTAATGATATGAAATAAGCCTAGCTGCTAATGATTTGATTAAATTCTTTGGACTAAACCAACGTATTCTTTAATATAAACATCGTCAATACAGTGGGCACTCAAAGAAAAACTAATAAAAACTAATTACTATTATCTACGCAATCCTTCATATTATCATATTAAATTGTTATGTATTAAACGTTTATTTATGTATATTTGTTGCATTTATTCATCATTATTGGACACGGTTTATGTTCACATGGAATTCTGCTTCCATAATTAGTTTTAAGCGTAACCATGTACCCATACTCTGAAGATTTATATATAACGTATTTTCAGCAAATTTTACCCTCTCATAACACTGGCACAACCCTTTCTGGGATATTAAAATGAAATCAAGTCGCCGCCGGTCGCGGCAACGGCCGACCGAGTTCACCAAATAAAAAATTTGGTGCGAAAATGTAAGTGTTTTCCTGCTTCATTTTACACGGTGAATGTGGTCAGTTTTGTCTTTTTTCCTTTGTAAATATGTCATCGTTAGAATCGGCAGGTTACCATCACACCGCATAATATGTAATACTTGTATATTTTCCATAATAACCTTACAACAACGTCACATCGCTATCGGGAGTAAGAGGGACGGCATGATCCATGCCGCTCCCTCGTTACGTCTAGTCATGTGCGGCGGGATGTTGTAATGTTACACGACTAAAATATCCTCACGTATGCTTGTTCACCATTAACCGATGTGTATTCTATCAAACCATAGACGTTAGTTGATGGCAATTTAGTTGAGTATAGTTTGTATGAGATTGTATCAATTGTATAGGGAACATGCAACGATTGCGGGCGCATTCCTGCCTCACTTTTTACCGTTTTTCATAATTATTGTCAATTTATAAGTATTCTTTTAGATAGACATAGATCCAGCGCAAGATTACTCAACTATAGCTTCCGACGGTCGTGTTACCGGACGTAGTACTGATTTTGTTTATCTAGTTATTTTATAAGCGGATGGCTTATTTTTTATTTTCTTTGTATCGGTAATGTGTATTCATAGTAGTCGCATCGGACAAGCCAGTTCTAGCAATATTTATGTAAGTCGCGTATTTCGATGATAATAAATGATACGTACCTATATTCGTGGTGTTTTTTTTCTCCTATTGAAGACCTTTTATTATACAATTTTGTTACAGGCTATTAGAACCTTCCGTCTAAGACTACTGTGACGAAACAATAACAGTCTCCAAGTCATAGATTTCAACAACTTTCATTACACCATGGTTGTAGTGGATATACATGCACTGAACCTTACCGTCAGTATAGAAGACGGCATCCCCGTAGATATACTTAGTCTTGCCATAAATATTGTTACAAAGAAAAAAAATTTTTTTATTGTATGTAACATTTATTACTATTATCGTGTGTTAGTTTAACACATTAATATATAACCATTAAAAATATAGAAAGCTTTAAGCATCCGGCGTAATATAGCAGATATATTGTTTCTTTTCAAGGTGGTACATGGTTTGGTCATTTGTTCTGACTTTTTAAACAAATTAGATTTTAGAATCCCACG
>DWJK01000154.1:0-27123 GCA_018248815.1 Croniades pieria auraria
GTTAAAACCAAATTACAACTTTCGTTTGACATCGGTAGCGTTCACAGAACATAGTTTTATGATATTAATAGAATACGAAAATTACGTTATATTTGTAACATCATATTTTATAAACGGGTAAATATTCCTACCTATAAATATATACAAAACAATGTGAACACAGACACATTCACTCAAAGATTGATTAAAATTCGTTCAGTCGTTACAAATTCGGGTTAAATGCGAATTACACGAGGACCACGAATTTCTCCGGATTAAACGTCTATGGCGTTCTCCGGCCCATAAACTATGTGGTAAAATAATAACGTCAACCTGCTGCTCCATTGCAGGATGTCAAATAAACAATTTTTTCGACATTTAACATCACTAGGAGTGTGCTACGTTACATGTAATTTACGTGTACATGTATGTATTAACTAACGTACATTTGTTTATGTGTGTGTGTGCTTGTGTGCGTGTGTTTGTGTGTGTGCATGCGTGTGTGCGTGCGTGAGTGCGTGCGTGAGTGCGTGCGTGACTGCGTGCGTGTGTGCTTGCGTGCGTGCTTGCGTGCGTGCGTGGGTGCATGCATTCGAACGTGTAACGTGCCTCTGTGCATATGTGTTTCATATGTATATAAATATATACATTTTCATTGGTTACATTTACGGTAAGTTGCAGCGCCTATTTACTTCATAGTGCGGCGTTAATGAGCGATCTTTTTTATCCTCTACGTATTGTTTAGACTTAAAAATAATATTCGGTATGAGTTCCGAACTCACTTTATATGTATATGTACCGACATTAACGGTCTAATCTGTACTGAATGAAGTGATTTGATACTCCGTATTACGTTTAGCTACTAATTACTAAGCTAGTTATTATGGCAATAGACTCACTTCCTATGTCAAGGTGGGACGTACAGCACAGCAGGTGAATCGTGGGAGTCTTTTACATTCTTCTGACTACATCTTGAGAGAAATACAAGCGATATTATGATATGTTAAGCTAGTATTGTGAAAATAAAATTAAATTAGAAACATACTCGGCATTAACCCGGCGACAGGACACGGTGGCGCTCCAGGGCACATAGCGCGGGCCTATTCCTAACACAGGACTGCAGGACAGACTAATACGTACTTGCACTTTTTAACTATTTACAAATAGGATAAAGCAAATATGTAGGATATGAAACGTGAAAACGTTTTGTACCAATTTGTGAGCAAATATATGGTAGAATAAGCCTACAACGTCTCATCAATCAACGTCCCTTCAAATAAAAATCACCTTATACTAGTAGTATATCATCTGTATACCATCAGAAAGACACCTAAACTATATTTAAAGGTCTACGTGAAAAATGTATTTAGAATGTATTGAAATACAAACGTATACCTTAGAAAGTAAGTCCGACATATGCGAAGTGAGTGATGAATGTTTCTGTACGTGAGATCTGTAAGGATCGAGACATTCGGCAAAATATTTGACGTTTATACACAATTTATAAATCATTAAATCGTAATCCGAAAATATTAATAATTTAAAAGAATACCTTATTCTTCAATCAAATTTAAAAAAACGAATTATCAAAATATTTCATGGTATATAAATTTATTATGATTTTACAAATTTGGAATTTTATAATTTTCGTATTTACAGCACACCTGCTTCCTTCATATTATGATTGGGTTAATAAGAGCCAAGTTTTATAACCTGTTTTCTTTAGTATATTAATAAAACCTGCCTAAGACAACGGCCAATATCAGTCTCAAAAGCTAGTTAAGGTAAAATTTGTGGAAACTAAAAAAAACAGCAATAGGATTATTTTTCGGTACATATATTTACAAATAAACAGCTCTCAGAATTATTATTATTATTACATCGTCACACCAGGCCCGTTACGCGCTAGGCAGAGAGAGCCGAATGCCAAATATGTACAATCTTTACAAATATGTTGTACTTCTGTACAGTTTACAAATAATATTGCTTTTGTATCATGAATGCTCATGGAGAAATAAATAATTCAATGAGCAAATGACGTAATTATTGTAGCTCATTGTTTCACGAACGGATGCTTTTCCACGTGACCAAATACCCACATCCACATGGAATTTATTCCAATTAAATATTCATTTAACATTATCGCTGACTTAATTTGTTAACATGTTAAATTAAATTTTGCAAAGCTTGGTTTAAACCTATTTATAACGGTATAATTCCAATAACATCTGTCCACGTTTCATATTTTAGACCTAGCAACAGATGAGAAACTGTTCCACTATAATTAAATGAAACACTTATAGAGCTACCTACATTTTTATTTACATGGCCATAACCTATAGAATCTCCCAACTCGCAATTGGTGAGCACGGCAGATGACCGTTAACCCTTTTCTGTGAGAAACGACCCGTGAACCAACAGAGGAACGAAACAGGCTTGATAATGATGATTTTGCCAATCTATATGGATATGTTTGTGATCATCAGAATTTACCGCGAGTGATAATTATTGCAATGACTAAATTATAATAATTAAACATTACTAGAGATCCCTTATACACACCTATATTTACTATTCTCGACATTGGTTCGGATAGTAAAGAATCCGTTCAACATAAATCGCTTTATTAAGTATGCTAGTTTATTCTACATTTTTTTAATATTTCATCAAATTGTGACATCGATAAGAAAAATGGTTTTAGTATCAAAACAACTGCCAAAGAATTATCAACATCATCAGCCTGTCTCAGTCCACTGCTGGACATTGGCCTCCCACAATGTACGCCATCGCGCCCTGTCCTCCGTTTGTCGCATCCAGCAACTGCCTGCAGGCTTAGAAAAAAAAAAAGGAAAAAAGATTTAAACAAAAAAAAATTAAAAAAAAGAAAAGAAAATTTGCAAAGAAATATACAAAACTAAATTAGTAAATAATTATATTAGCCGTTCATAAACTTATTTGTGAATCAACTGTCAATTGATATACGAGTATATTAAGTACTTGGTAATACTATACATGTATTATCCAGTTGTTTGTGATACTACAATATATCTGCACATATCTGAAATGACGGGTTTGAACACTGTTTCTGTCCTTGTGACATATTTGGCAACCTGCAACCTCTTTACGTCCCAATGAAGCACACGGTCTATCTTTGGTGTATCGCGGTCTATTGGTCCCGCAAATGCGTATTCTATTGCCGGTATTAGACAGAAACACATTCATTTCATGACAAACATTGAAACACATTTCATGACGTGGCGACTTCTGTACAATGTACTATAAAAACGTACTTTTTAAAAATTGTTCTTTTTTATCTCATAATGGCACAACTGTACAAAATAGGAATAAATGTTTAGAGCCACTTAAGGGTCTAGTTGGATTTTAAGTTGGATATGAATAGTAAAATCAGTTTTCACAAAAACTCCATTACGGTACACAAAAAAATGAGAAAAACTACTATACGAAAATCAGTGGAACATTACAAACATGAGGAGAATTTCATCGTGTGGTCAGATACACCGTTTATTTATGTATTTAATTTGAAAACGCAAGAATAAACATGCCAAGTGACTATCGCACCTCAGGATCTGTCTCCAAACTCCAAAAAAACTGACAGTCTAGCTGAGAGCCGTGATAGTTATGTTGCTCCTGTAGATTCAGCTGGGATTCAGGCACACTAATACGATTAGGAGTTCTTGACAACAGAAATAGGTTCGGCGTTGATGTTTCTGCACAAACACTAAACACGTACTTCTTCCGGTTTGAAATCCATCCCGCATGCGATGATTAAGTAATAAGAAGTTTCCATTAAGTCTGGAAAATCCAAATCCGGAACCTTATATAAAATTATACATACATAAATACATATAATAGGACCGAACGCTGCATATAAATTCGAAAAAAGTAGTGCACAAAAGTGCATGTTCGGAAATTAATTTAAGGAAGTACCTCACCAGAATTACATAGCTGTCGCAATCCAATTAAGTATTCGGAGAGCTTTAAAAATTGAATAGAACAACCACGATTAAATGCATTAGTGGAATTTGAGTAGCGCACCGTCAAATAAGATTTTCTCAGGTAGCATTTTTAATTAACTAACCTAGTTTGCACATCAAGCTTCTTTGCAGTACGAAACGAGATAGATATTCAATTTATTTAAAGTTTCAGTCAACATTTCTGTATGTTTCTCAAGATGGAAATCTTCAGCATTTAGAATGTATTTATTTAAAAAGTCCAACTTTGTGTAGGTTTTCCACACTTTTTAAAATCGAACTGGGAAATTTAAAAATGACAAACGTTTTAAAGCAGTGATAGTCTGAAGCAGTGATAGCCTAGTGGTTAAGAATTCAGCTTCTCACTCCGCAGGTGATGGGTTCAAATCCATGGGTTCAAATCCATCCATCTCTTTACAAAAGTGCGTTTTAAATTTAAATATCACTTGCTAACGGTGAAGGAAAACATCGTGAAGAAACTTGCAAGCCTCAGAATTTATAAAAAAAAAACAAAAATTCTGAGGTGTGTGAAGTTCGCCAACCCGCACTAGGCCAGCGTGGCAGACTATGGCCTTAACCCTCTCAGTATGAGAGGAGACTCTTATTCCAACAGCGGAATGATAAATGGGTCGATTATTATTTTTTATTTTTTGTATTAACGTTTTAAACGTGACCGTAGTCTGTCTCATAAAAACATCGATGCCAGAAACTACGAAAATCTATATCAAATCGTAACCATTTATTTATACTTCATTTGAATGTTATAATTTAAATTTTATCCCATTTGTCCGTAAATACATATGTACATGCAATTAATTTACACTGTCACCGTCCACAAATGTGAAATAGTAGCTAGTATTAAATAGTACTTAATAGTCCTGCGACTACTAACCCTGAATATGATTAAACCTCTTATATTAAACTGAGTCACAGAAATTTTACTTTATGCCTTATATGTACATTTTCTTGCTGTCTACCACATCTTTAAATCCGAAGCTAAGTTATACAAAAAAAAGAAAACATAACATCACGCATGTAATCCCCGAAGGGCTAGGCAGAGGAGTGTAGTATACAAATCCTAATTAGCAAATATAGATACAATTATGTTTCAGATGCAAACTTTTAGTGTAGGTTCTTCAAGAAAGACTGAAAAAACTTTCTTTCAAAGCCAATAACCCTTCGTCACCTTTCGTGGATTGTAAAGGTTGATAGGCGGCAGTGAGTACTTATTATTAGATTGCTCGTCCGTCTGTTTGGTATATTAAATATACAAAGAAAGAACACGCTTTACTTTAAATTAAATATACAAAGAAAGAATTCACTTTACTTTAGATTAAATATACAAAGAAAGAACACACTTTACTTTAGATTAAATATACAAAGAAAGAACACGCTTTACTTTAGATTAAATATGCAAAGAAAGAACACGCTTTACTTTAGATTGAATATACAAAGAAAGAACACGCTTTACAATACAATATTATTGCATTTATAATATTGTATTGTATGTTTATACATGAGCTGGGTTCGCTCTCTCAGTCGGGTACTGTTGAGTTTTTCTAACTTGAAATTCCTAGCAGTGATTCAGAGTCTAAATTTTTGCTCGGAGAATGTTAACAGGCTATTCCATAGTGGACCGTGAAACAACACAGATGAACTGTAGAAAAGTAGGTATTACACTCGTCTTTGTGGTATACTCGCGTGATGTTATTTATTTTTATTTATTATTATATGTGACAGCATTTCGTCTGTTTTTTTTGTACTTAATACATATTTTATGTATTATAAATACTAAAATCGTTAGGAACACAGCAGCCCAGGTTGCGTGTACATTGTACACTCTCACAGAAGCCACACATATCGTAATTGACATGTCATGAACAGTTGCGGTCACAAAAGGACAGAGATTGTAGAAATTTCGTCCCACCGATAATGTCGGTCCGGCAAATGGGTTTTACTAGGACTGTAGACAGTGTGCGGTCGACAACTAAGAAATGCAGATGTAATGTGAAATTTTATTACAAAAGAGATCGGTTTAGAGATGACAAAGTGCAGAAATATTATGATATACGCTTGTACAGTTGTTTTAAAGATAGCCACTCTGTAGAACTCGATGATTTAATCCAATGGGAGTGTAATCGGCTTTGTTCAGGGTGACACAGGATCAAAGTGAAATGTCAATGCAATTTGTGACTTTTGTCATCAAATTGAGTGTTTCGATACCGAATTAAGTTGGATTGACTTTTACAAAAACTGACAACCTCGTTTGTCCAGTGCTCGCAACGCGACTGCGGATCGAGAGGTCCTAGTTTCGGCTCCCGGATCGTGTACTATTGCATTTTTATAACTACATTTTCCAGTAGAAATTTCGAGTAATAGCTCGGAGTCTGGGTCTGCGTTCTGTGTATGGGAATAGACTCACCAATAGACCACCTATTCCGTGGTGAGACGTAAATGTAAGTGGTTACTCGCGGGAATGTACTACACTGCTCTGCCCATCCCTTCGGAAATTACAGAAGTGATATTATATTTAACTTTTACAAAAACATCTCTATACAACAAACTACATATCGGCATGAAACGAATATATAGAACTTTAAAGAAAATCTGGATCGCTGTATACATAATATGATTAGGTTCGCTGCAATCTGACCGAAAGGTTTTTGTCACTACTCATGTTTACAAACCCTACAAGACCTTTTATTTCCTTTGACACGTATTCACTCGGTGATCGTAAAAATCCCATTAATACAAATATACGTGACGTTGTTCATACTAAAAGTGTAAGTGGGTGTCTATAATTTCAAGACTAGTTAGGTGCAGGCTAGTTTTAACTTATTTGAATTCACTTCGCTTTCTGTCCGTCATGCTGAAGTTTACTAATAATATCTCACCTTATCACGCTTTACCGAATACAAATTTTCATAATTTGTATTATTGTTTTTTAGAGGAAGTACTTTAAGGTTCTTACATCGCCATGCCACACATTTACAACGAGTTTACCCACAAACTGTCAATACAATGGCAACAATATGTACAGAGTTAATATAATTATTACGATAAAAACCGTTTATAAGGAAAAAGTATAATGCTGTTTATAAAAGTAAAATATCTCGTAAAAACCATCAATTTCATATGACACGATTTTCATTAAAATAAACTATTGTTAAAGTTTTATACAAAGTTACCCAGCTGGGAGACAGGCACCCGACGTATGACACGTCCGCCCGGCAGCATCGCCTACCGTTGAGTGACATCTTATTTCCTCGCCATAACGTCAGGTAGCGCTGTGTGACGTCCACTATTTCTATTGAGCGCTGTTGGAAATCACAAGGATGTGCCACTCACTGTTCACATTCAGTGCTCGACAATATATATATTGCATTGAATTAATAAATTTCTGATAACCAAGTGAATGTTAGCTTGCGTTCTAAGTTACGTCCACGAATATATGAGTTAGAAGCACCGTAAAAACTTTTTATTCGAAGCTGTAACAAATAATAATAATAATAATATTTATTTCAGACCAGGTATTGTCCATATTGTGTGTTAGTAATTACATCTATCCTATGTTAGTAATTTATTTAATTTATTTTAATTTATTTTATTTTATTACAAAGCTCTAGTACAGGCTTCAAATATTCGATGATAAACATTTGACTTAATATTACCATGAAAGTTTATTTATTAACTGAGTTGCTTACTTTCCTTCTTTATTATCTATTAATTTACCAACAATTATCTGAATGTTTCCGCTAAGCAACAGTGCTTGCGCTGTTGCATTCCATTTGAGGAATGTCATAGGCAGTCAGTCACTTAACCACAAGACATTAATTATTTAGTTCTCACAATAGCAACACATGTGAGAATAATCTTAATTACCTAATATTCTAACGCTATCTAAGGTCACATCTATATGTGATACATACGAATATAATACGTATACATACGTACAGAAACACGCAAACGGCACGCACACGAACACTCACGTGAACACGAACACAAACCCGCACACGCGCGCACACACACGCAAGGTCCCTTATAACATAGATATATAATGATTAATATTACTATGAAGTTAATAAATAGATTGAGTTTAAAAGTGAGTAGGGCTAAGAGCCGGTGCTGACTTCAACGCCTCAGGGAACATTACGGAGAACTATAAACAGTGCAAATCTTTTGTCCTTCAAATTTGGCAGTAAATGATATTAAATCCTAAATTAAATTTGAGATAATATAATAATAATAACAATCGACCAATTTGTTATTCCACTGTTGGAATATGGGTCTCCTCTCGTATTAAGAGGGTTATAGCCATAGTCCGCCACGCTGGCCAAGTGCGGGTTGGCGGACTTCACACACCATAGAAATTTTTTTTTTTTTTTTTGAGATACGAAACACTTATTTCGTCATGACGATTTGTATTTACTAACACGAAGCGATATGTTTGTTGATGCGCTACAAATAACCTTTTAAGAACCAATGTCGATAACCGATAGAAATGCAAAGGTTGCTTCCGAAACAGACCAAATGTTTTTCTAGTTATGCAATGATTGTTGCCTAAATTCACATGTAAACGAAATTGTTTGCCTAATTAATATTAATTCGGATAGGAAGACATAGCAATCGTATGTCCATGAGGTCACCAGCCTACTTACCTTCGTGTTTTCTGTCTTGCTTACCTCGCTGGTTCGAACTGTTCTTGATGTAATACATCCAAAAACAACGTTAAAATTGCCACTGGCGGCCATCTATTAATAAATATTAAAAGTTCTTAAACGAAGCAAGTCACCTTTATCTGTGCTCCGTATTCAGGATCAGTTTCTTAATAATCTGTAAAGTCGTTCGCTTCAATCGTTAACCCGTGCCATAACTGTTTCTCAGCCGAACCGCGTTCAAGTTCTAAAACCTGGTTAATGTTCAAACACATTACACACCTCCAAGATTTTTACTACGCTTGTGAATTAACCGCATACGTAAAATAACATCACGCATGTATTTCCTTGAAGTGATAGGCAAAGAGATTGTGCTGTTCTCACTTTTCACAAGTGACGTTTTACCGCCCGTGATATTGCATGTTGTGATGATGAGTGATACTGCAAATCAAAACTCCGAGCTATTACTGCGGATTTCAAGTTGGAAAAACTTATTAATACTTTGTCCGACCTAGTAATCGAACCTAGGAGCTCTTGCTCAAGTACTTAATAAACATCTTTCTGTAGCTACATAATAAACTATGTGTAAACCGTGACGAATTTCATTAATAAATTTTTTGTGATGGCTTTTCTATGACCGCTTAAATGTTGAATAACTGTTAAATCGGCCGGTAACTGGTTTTCCAAGCGCAACTCGGTGAGGTCCTTTGTTCAGTTCCCCGGTCAGATAATATTGAATTTTTCTGAATGGTTTTTCTAGCAAATATTTCTATGTAATAGTGGCTCGGACTCTGGATCTGTGTCCAATTCAAGAGGCTCATTCCCTATACAGTGATGGGGAGTAAAGGAAATGGGTGTATCGTGGCATTGTACTACACGCCCTGTCTACCCCTTCGGTAATTACAGGCGTAATGTTACGTTAGTATGAACATTTTCTTGGAAATCATTTCAAATGATGTTAATTTAACAAACAGTGTTTTGTGCAAGCTATCGAAATTTCGCATCGACAATACATCAAAAAACCATGTGACAAGGGTGATTCATGGAATGGCATGAACGATTCTATGTGCCTGGTATTTTACAAATATTTAAAAAAATATCATATATCCTTTATCTTCTGAAACTTTTTGTATGGTAACAATGATTATTAGTCTTTAACTTATGGACCTCCTTCTACGCACGTTTTTAAAAAATACTCAGCTTACATATATTTTTTGCCTCCGTCTATTTTTTATACCCTTACAAAAAAGCTCATACGATAACAGTGTTTGTTTTGTCAGTTAGAACTTCCTGATCACCTTACTATTTTTCCTACTTCCAATACATGCCAACGTGAGGTGAACGTTTAATTTTTGAGGTTCTACGTCATTAACTGTCAAAAGGCACAACCTTGTCAAAAGGCACGACCTTCTTGCACATGTAAAATTTGAAACGAGAAAAAAATTTACTTTAGCCACCGTAAAGGGTTAAAATTAGATTTCGATTTCTAACTAAAACGCTGTATTTTATTAATTTTACTCTACGATGTTTAGAAGCCTTTATGTGGCATACGATCTTAATTTAAGATATATAAAAACAAACATACAGAAATATTCACGAAGGACTTTTGAGGAATTTTCCATTTAAACTACGGATAGAAACGAACGAACCAGTCTAAGTAAATAATAAACGATAAAAAAAGTTCAATCTAGAACAATGAAACTACTTCTTCCGGTTAGCACTCACTTTAAATGAAAGAGAATTAAGTTGAAGAAATCAGATTACTTCCGCTTAACACTCTTACTAATTCAAAGAGAGTTAATTTAATAACAAAGATATTGTTACACAATGACAATTTCGTAAAACGAAAATGTCTAAAGCAGGAAAATAAGCGAGTAAGTAACACAATTCATAAAACTGCGTCCTTTGCTGAAATGGGTGTGCAAAATTTAATGATAGCATCAGGGATTTCCCATGGCTCCTATCAGCGTCTTTCAATCGCATCCAAAATGACGATATAATTTGTAAGCTTTTACGGATTTATTTATAATATAAATACGATGAAATTTAGAGAACTGTCTCGCGAAAGGGAGTATGAAATACGGGTGCGATTACTGATGTATGAGTAGCACAATTTCATTTGTACATAAATTTAAATAACAATTGGATTGTGATGGTTAAGGTAAATCCCAGATCTTAAAAAAATTAATAACATTTAATAGCTCTTATTCAATTACAGAACATTGATAAAACTATCTCCACAAATATATTATCTACTGTAGATCATCTTAAAAAGACAAAAACATGTTCTAGCGAAATATTCTATGCACTCCTTAGCATCTATTAAATATGTGATACGTTCACCTGGCATATTTCTTATAGCATCCTTAATTTAAATGGACTTTACGATAGGATTATAAAATACCGACATTGTGCTAATATTAATACAATCTTTGTGAACTAGAATGTACGTGTTTAATCCATTCTCGAAAAATCCTAACAATATTAATGAACTATACGAAAATCCATCAAGAACTTTGAAAGTGTTAAGCGAATACATAGACTGAGATGGACGAACAACTTCGTGTTGAAATTAAGATTTAAATGACTTAATGTAAATTATATGATATATGCACACGTTTCGGTTCTCAATAAGCATTTTTTAAATTTCCATTTTGGTTAGTCACTGACGTAGCTACCAGGGTTTTAGGTAAATACTTAAGTAATATCGAGCAATCACAAAAATGTACAACGAAATAAATCCGTATTTTTTCTAAAAGTTTTTTAAAACCAATTATGGCCGTATAGCTTTTATTTCGAAAATAATACCCGCCTTTTAAGGTATGAGGGGATTATACGTCATCGGTGGAAAGCTTTTAAAACAATTACTCGGTTGTCCAATAGCGTTTCAGTCGGGCTCTCAAATTGATTTATCCCGGAAATTTACATAAAACAGGATGCACGGTTTTATGTATGTACCATAATCCATAAGTGTTCGCATGTAACAATGACAATATTTAAAACGAGGCGCTATTGACCTAAATGTAACGCTCACTTGAATGAGACAGTCAGCTAAGCATATAACCTCAATAGGTTGTAACAGTTCATTACGTTTGTTTTATTTATGATTCACTTTGATGTGAAGCAATACCCCTAAAGGGTTAATTAGGCGAGAGGTTCACACTCGTTGAACTGAGTGATCGCGTTAGACAAATTAGAACGTGTTATTGAGCAAAGAACCTATTTATGATGGCAGCCATATTTGTACACCTGGCTACACCGTGTTTTAAATTGTTAACGTTGAGACTCTAAGTGAAAATACCCACATGCAACAAAACGTGTGTTTGTGTGTTACTTGCGTGGGTTTGCAAAATATCCTTATATTTAGTCAAATTTAAAATAGCTTAATTATGAAGTGACTGAAGTGACTTTAACTGATAATACGTGTGAGTGTACTATACTCCTCTATTACCATTTTGAGGATTACAGGCGTGATGTTAAGTTGTTAACTTATTTTTAATATAAAGCACTTATAATTTTCTCAGTTAGAATTTAGTACTGGTGAAGGAAAACATCGTGAGGTGAAGAAAAAAAAATACCATGAGGACGTTTATTAACTTGCCCATAGCTTACTTTATAACTCTAACCCTCTCGTTCTGAGTAAAGAACCTTGTCCAACGTTAAAAATGTTGTTGACGATAACAATTAGGTATGTATTATCAGGATTCAAAAAACTCCCATAATTTTAAAATTACTTTACATTTTTATTAATTGAAATATAAGAAGGATAATTGAATTTGAAAGATATTACAGAGTTTTGGGTTTTAATTAACAAAGAAATTTGAGAACCTTTAGTAAGTAAAGAATGCTTATCTGTCCTCGAAAGTAGGTATTATAATACAATCTCTTTAAGTTAAATTTAAGTAAAATACTTGTGGATGCTAATATCAATAATATCTAAAACATGTTGTTCTTCTACCTATAAAATATCCAAATATATCCTTGTTTTACTATTAAATACAGTCTCCGTCGCGACTTAGCTGCAAGCGGCGGGCGCTCATGAAGAAGGACCACGTATAGGTCCGAAACTAGTCGGGCTACCCCGAAAAACGCACGTGAATTAAGCCAGTACATATTTAATCATGTATATCCTTGTTAACACAATTCTTTTCTTACTCTAAAAGAAATCATAATTTTATAGAGAAAACGTAAAATTTATGTTGAATTCAATCGATAATATCTTTTCAAAGAAACTGACCCTAAAATTTTACATAAGTAATAAAGAACTCCATTAATTTAGGAAGAGTTTTTATCCCTACCATGACATGTACCGTTTATTATGAAATATTGAATATTACTGACAGTTCATTCAATCTCTTGTATAATTATATTACGTGTTCGGAACCTAAATATTAAGGCATTAAATAATTTTATTTTGTTCTGGTAGTTACTGCTCTTAAAATATTGTTAACCTTAACGAAACAGCCATTTTAACGTGTAAGAAACACGTTTTTTCCTTTTATTTCTAGAAATAAGAGGACTAGTCCTCAATGTACTTTTTAGGTTACATTTATATTATTTGACTTCAACAATTAACAAAATGCTCTATTATAACAAAATTCTTTCCCACTTCACCACATAAATCCACATTGGAAAAAAATTGCATAGATTCCACATTGACACTTCCTCCGCTTCGACATGTATTCTACCCAACGTACGAGATATTCAAAGAACAAAACAAAAATAAACAAAGCAGACGAGACAATTTATTCAACAGAATAAATCGAGCATATGTAAGGAATCACCGTTAGTTCCCTAACAGCACACACGTTTCGAACTGTGAGCCGCGGTTCTACATATTTCGATTATTGAAATATTGGAAATAAAATATAACCGATATCGCATTTCCACGCGACAGGCGGAAATAAAGCCTGCCGACAAATCGACGCGACGTCGCTTCACGCCGACGACAAACACCGGCCGCAAATAGCGTGTGGTAGGTATCTGCGTCACAGAGAAGAGATGCTCAGAAGAGTCACAATGGTTTTTTTGCATCATCTAATCCCGAAATAACCATCTGGAGAACTTGTGTTATGATAACAAGGTGTCTGATAAACTACAAGCATACATGAATATATATACTGATATAAATACTTTTTAGACGGTAAAGCTCAGTAAATTTAGGCGTACACATACACTTACGAAACGAAACTTATTCTATTATGCAGTAATAGTTTTAGACTACAGCATCCTGCATCAGAAGTCTGAGTTTCTAAACATCTTAGCATGAAATACGTCATAAGCAAAGTTAAGAATATTATTCATAATATGTAATAAGAACTTCAACTTGTCCATAATATTCTCCATGGTGTTATGGCGTTTCGTGATCAACACTTGACCAGCATAGTAGATTGGAACCTTAGAAAGTTCTCGTTATGATAATATATCTGTGTCAAATGAACTATAAAAGAATTGATAAAAATAATGTCCTTCATCATTAGATAACCAGCATGGTTCATACGTACTTACTGTTTGAAAACCTTGATTACTTTAATATCATATATCCAATGTATAATTGTATAATCCAAAGTAGTATAATACAAATCCTTTCCCTTTCTTTTTCACAGGTTTCACGATCTTCAGGTATCTACACCTGTATCAGGTATCTTCAGGTAACTACACCAAGTAGGTAGGTATCTACATATACGCAACTCGTAGATACTCCTATAAGCAGGACAAAGCGATTCACTAAATCGTTTCTACTACGAACTGCCAAAGAGTGGAACTCTCTGCCGGTGTCCACCTTTCCCAATTCGTATAACCTGGAATTATTCAAAACTAGAGTGAATAGGCACTTTCTAGGCGAGCGTGCTACATCCTAGGCTACATCTGGCTTTCCATCAGATGAGATTGCAGCCAAACGGGAGCCTATTTCTACATAAAAAACATCACACTTGCATCAATAAGTTTGTGTGTGTGTGTGTGTATATATATATATATACATTTTATTAAATAATTATATGGGTATATTCAACGAAAAATATCCATAAAAAGTAGCATGTCTTTCAATTTGTAGCTTGTTGCGCATCTGGGGAATACTTATTCAATATGTGAATCCTCGCAGCCTTCACTTTATGCGGTCGGTAAATATCTAGTGGCGAAATTAATGAACAAGTACGACCGGAAGTACTGATTGAATTACATTGAAAACATGTTCCTGAATCGAAATAATTGTGTTCTTCCGCGAATTCTGATGAAATTGTATTAATATTTATAACATTTGGTAGGCTATCTTTATTTACATCTTCGGGTGTACTTATGTTTCGTACAAAAGGTATATTATGAAAAACTTAAAAACATGCATAAACAAATTGCATTTTGTCGCATTTTTGCCACATTAAAAAGTTTCTTTGTAAGAATGAAACATTATCATTTAAACATTTTTAGTAATATCAAAAGTAACGATTTATTGGTTTCCATTTTAGCCTGCTCCAACGCACCTCCGCACATTTACCACACAAGGCTAACTAAAGAACTAAGGCTACTAAGATTAAATATCACTTGGTACAACAGTGAAGGAAAACATCACTTAGGAAACTTACACGCCTTAAAGTTCTCTTTAACATGTTTAAGGTATGTGAAACCTGCCAATTCGCACATGGCCAAGGTTAGATCATGACCTACAGATTTTTCAAGCTGTATTGTAATAATATATAATAATAATAATTGTATAATATAACCTTTTAATCAACCAACGTATACTTGAAGTTTAAACAAAAGATTCGTGTGACTTATTTCGTGACATTGTTTAAAATTATTCGTTGCCATTCTTTTAAAATAAGATTTTTGTACATCGAATAAAAATAAACGTAACATCACGCCTGCAATCCCCGAAGGGGTAGGCAGAGGAATTTAATACGCTTCCACGTTTCACCAGTTATGTTTAAGTCCTACGGAATAACTAGTGAGTATCCGAGTCAAACTCTGAGTCAGTACTACAAATTCTTAATTAAAAAACTCTAATAGCACCTGACCCGGGATTTGAACCCAGGACCCGATCGGCAGTCGCGCTTGCAACCACTCGAACAACGAGCCAGTCGAATAAAAATAATATATGCATATAAAGTTGATTACACATTCAATGAATACCGAAGGCAAGATTTTAACAAGGATTATTATTTCAGAACAAGAAGAGGCACTTATAACTGAAAAAGATCTTATCCCGCCTATGAGAAGATAAAATTGCTTGTACATTACTGAAATATAATTTTTTTACTTCATATATTTAATTTTAAATCAATCATGTAACCTTATAAAGCTGTTATAACGAAAATAAAATATTATTAATGAAATAATATTTGTTACCGCTCTTATATAAAATAAAATGATTTTTTGAGTTCCGTACTGAGTAAGGCTCAGTTAATTAAATCATGTAGAGAAGGTGTACCGGAGGAATGAATAATATTATGATGCCACCGAAAATAATTACTGGACTATGTTGGAGGCTGTTGACCGGCCGATGTAGTTAGTGCGTTCATTATCCATACAAAGCAAAGTGTTTTCAACGTTAAATTGAGTGTAGAGAGGCAATACGAGCGGGACGCCTGTTCGCGACACCGCGCGGACGGACCGGGCTTTTTAATTTTCGGCCCGGCCGCCGTACCTGCGCGCCTATTTGTTTATTTTTCACATTGTTTCTAGCCTGTCGACGATGCTTTGCAATACAGTTCATTCAGCCGATATAACGTTGGCTGTCAAATATTTTTTTTGCAAACAAATAATAACAAATGTATAACGTGTTGAGATTAATAAAAACCATCTCAGATAGTACTAACGTTGCTAGACTGGGACTAAACTAAATATTAAGGCAGACTTGTTATTTTTAGATTTTATTATTCAGCTATGTGTAACTGCTAAAGTAAATAAATTACACGTGGCCTTAAACTTTTCATTCTGATAGGAGACCGTGTTCTACAGTGGAACGATAAGACTTGAAAAAAACATAAGAAAAACTTTATGTCAGATAATAAAAATAATTTTAATTGCACCTTAATATTTAGTATTTAATACTAAAAAAAAAATACGCTTAGTATATACGTAAATGTACACAAGTCGTCCAGTTCAAATTTTTATTCTTTTTTTAAATTTAATGTAGACCAACACCTGGTCACGGCCTTGCCTGGTGCAAAACAAAAGTGTGGCCTACGATGTATTCATACTCATATACTCTACATTCAACGGATAATTAATTTATTAAGCTGCCTCAATTTCCCGTACAGCGGTAAGTACGTTTCCCATTTAATTTGACGCGAGGGGCGATTCTAGTCGAAGCGTGCTCGTGACACCCGCGCAGTTCGGGGTTTTTAATTTTTGACACCGTATCTACGTGAACATACCTGCGCCCCTTTTGTTTGAGCTTTTTCTATTTTCGCAGAATGTTTGTAGAGCACGGACGCGCTTTTCAATTTATCGTGTGCATCCAATATAACATTCGCCGTTGAATACATTAACAACTTCGTTGCGAGGCAAACTTTTAACAGAAACTCATTTAAAAATGTATTGAAAAATCGATTTTGAAATACGATGACCGTGTTGTAGTTGTCATGATCGTGGTTCTAAGACCCATAATGAGAATAAGAGACCTTATTTGACCTTAGCTTAATTACTCTTTTATTCTGTATTAGACCTTTTTCGCAACATCTAAGTACGTAGATATTCATTTAATATTAATTTTATCATTCGGAACTTCGGTCAGACAATTCGTTGTTTTCTAATTCTCTATACTCATGGCCAGTTATCAATTTAGCGAGTGAAGTTTTGTCAATAAATGTTATAAGCACACATTCAAAATACGGTACGTTTTTTCAATATCTGCTAGGCTAGCGTTTAGTCGCGATTCTGCCTGACGGAAAGCACGTCCTAAGATGGATCACGCATGCCTAGTAAGACAATTTCATGCATACGCATGTTTCCGGGTTAACGATAAAATAGTTGAAAAAGTAATTATGTAAATTTAAACATGGAACAAGGAATTAAAATGAACTTACATATAGATATGTATGTGATACATGAGTAATAGAAGTATTTTTGATACTGACATAAATGTTATGCAAAATAAAATTTTTCACATATTGTATTTTTTATCTTACTCATTTTCTTGTTTGTATTCATGCTACAGATGTTATTGTATACATTTGTTTGAGGGAAAATGTTAACCAAATTTAAGCACGATAAAAAATTTAAAAAGACTCGATATAACAAACAGTACACATGGATCAGTATCGACCGTCTTTATTGCTACGCCTGCGGTCAACAGAACGCAAGATAAATAAATACTAGCAATTTAAAATCACAAATAATGTATTAAAAAAATATGGAATATACAATAATTTATATTAAACTAATTATAACCTTAATACATGCATATCTTACGGCAGGTCTTTTACGGGTAGGCAGAGGGCACAGAGTACCAAGTACCTCTATCATTAGTGACCTGTCGTGCTTCTTCCACATCCATCACTCTCCCCATACATAACCTTGATGAGATTCAAATAAATTAACGTAACATTAAGTATATCGAACAAATACTTCTAGTTTACAACATACCGACTAGACCAGTCACTATCCATTCCATTCACAATAATAAATTCATTAAACTGACTTTAATATTTAACGTAACTAATTAATTCACAATTGAAATTTTGTCAAATTAACATTAATGGCAGTGTAGAATAGGCTGTATGAACAATTTAGTTTTTTAAGTCGTCATGTCAAACTGTTTTTAATAAAAAAATATGAAAAAAAGGGTTTAATTTGAACTATCAAGTTTTTTCGCTTGCAGGTTCTGCAGCAAACTTACAACAGGATCATTAACAATAGCATTCACTCTGGTTCCGTAAACAAACTCAATATGCGTGAAATCTAAAGTTCTGTTAATAACAATAAGTCTCTCCACGCTTTTCAACTTACGCATGAGGATATCGACATCCTCAACATTGCTGAACCAATCGGCTTCACTCATTATTACAGTTAAAGACGTTTTCACTCGCGACACATCATACTCCGGCGGTTGATAAAAATTATAGAGCCTTCGGTTTTTAATTTTACCATAATCAAACCTTTGAAACCTCTTGCTATCGTAATTTTGCAAAAAATGGAACAACGACTTGGAAGATAGTCCGGCCGGAATGTGACTAGCGACGGTTGGAAGTTTTGCTGATGGCAAATTAGTGAAGCGCACACCATAATTCACATAATATTCAATTTCACACAGAAACCGTAAAACCGAATTAACATTGCACACTTTAACGTGATATAAATTTATTGGGTAATTAGATGTGAACACTTCATACAGGCCTGATGCTTCGACAAAAGACATTAAAGCGCTCAAGATTTTCGTAAAAAATTCTATTAACGGATATTTTGTATGGTTTATCCAAGCGACGGGTGCTAATAAAACGGCGTGATCTATCTTTTCATCGCAAGTAGGAGTCAAACTGCACATAATGAAGAAAATTGTTGTTCCTTGAGAAAAACCAATATACGTAAGTTTTGTTCGAGATGTCATCTGAAGTATATAATCTATAGTTGAAGGTAAATCGTGAGAGCCCATTTCTTCGTATGTAAAATCCCAGAATTTCTTCTTTGGTATCTTTCTAATGTGAGTATTACTATATTTATTGCCTCTGGAATTGAACATCCAGACGTCAAATCCAGCATCTGCTAAACGGCATGCCAACGACTGTCTCGGTCCAAGAACCAGCCACGAATCAGAACTATCGCCAATGCCGTGCACCAACATCACCGGTGGGCCTTTTCTCGGTATTCGAAATATATTCAATATGTAACCATCATCCGTCACAACTTTATGTTTTTCGGCGGTATAATTGTATTTCTGCAGTAACTGGAATGTGTCAAAATTTATAACAGCTAAAGCTTCGCGAACAGCTTCCGATATGTGCCCATTTAGTTGACCGTCGGAGTTGACTAAAACGGAACGCAAAAGGAACACAATTTGAAACATGAGCGCGCAACGACTAGTAAACATTATTATGAAACGCGAAGATCACAACCACGCGCAACCGCGGAGTTTAAGACATTAACAAATCCAATGTCAAGAGCATAAACTTGATTTTAACGAAAAAAAAACCGGTTCATTTTTATTGTTACTGAGCTCCAGCCTTTTTTTAATATCTGGTACGTTCGTACATTTTGTTCGTACATTTTTTTGTTTACTATCAGATTCCTTAGTTTGCCTTAGAAACTTAAGTACTTCTGAATGATCAGCTACTTTGGAAGTGAAAATATATTTATATGTATGTATATGTAATGCAAAGGTTTTAAAACTCTATTATTCCATATTCAAAATTATCATACATCTTTCATCCCAGTGGCTAAAGATTTAAAGCTAACATACATATATTAAAGCCGCAAAGAAACATGAAACTTAATTATTTTATAAAATATTTTTATTCATTAAAAAAAAATAACGAAAGAATAAAACTAACACCTTTAAATGCCTTATAAGGCATCCCAAGTTGTTTTTTAAGTATAACAAATATTTTCATAATAAAATCAGATGTGTCCAACATCGGTATGTACACAAGATTTGAGATGTTTGATATTTACATAGCCAAATAATATTGTTTTCAAAACATAATATAATATTTGATAATAATAATTAACGTAAACAATCGGATTATCGTGTGAAAGCATTATAACCGATTGTATTGTAGTGCAGCAGTCTGGAGTACGCCATCGCTTCCACTCATCGTGTGTTGTGCAAATTAAAGTATTGTTAACGATAAACAATAGTTCGACCTATAATAGAACGATTATAAGAAAATCACAAAGGCAATAACCGTCATAGAAGCTATAAGTACATGCTGAAGATACCTTATAAAGTCATTTCACCAAGAGATCAAAGCATGTGTACGACTCAACAACACATCTAAGGTAAGCCTTAAATATACTTAATACAAGCTGTGCCCCGCGGTTTCGCCCGCGTTAATTAGAGCACAATCTACTAAAAACATATTTCAAGAGCATCACGCTATGATCACTACTAGTAAATATAGTAAAAAATTACACGGGAAGCGGAAGAATAAAGGAACGCTTGGAAAAAATATGATGGACTTTTTTTAGAACCTTTAAAGTGGAACTTCGTAATACCTACATGATTTACATGGTACAAAGTTTTTGCGTCACGTATTAATATTTACTATGACTGCCTCGTTGATCGAGTGGTGGCAAACGCGAATACCGATCGAGAGGTTATGGTTTGGAAACCCGGGTCGGATACTATTGAATCTTTCTATCCTGTATTCTCTGGTAGTAGCTCGGAACCTAAATTCGTGCCCGCTGCTGAGTAATAGGCGCATCACCTATTCCATAATGGAAAGTAAACATAACTGGTGATATGTGGGAGTGCACTACACTCCTCTACCTACCTCTTCGCGGATAACAGGCATGATATTACGTTTATCTCTAAACATAGCAAAATATGAAACAAAATAATGTTAAACATACATATATCACCTAATGATTTTCTAGTTGGTATTAAAAAGCTTCAATCCAGTTCAACGCAACGAAACATTTTTTATAATTTTTTTGCGCAATATAATTTCAAGTGAATAGAATGAGTCAAATGAGAAAGTTATACAATCAATATTGAGTCTTTATATCTATGTATACTAAATAAAGTGAACTTGTTAAACCACAGTCAGAAACAAAAGCAAATGAGACCAACTTTTATCGCCAAATTTTATTTCGATCAAGGCAATACTGTCCTTAACTAGAGTTTTATAATTATTGCAAAACATTTTTTTAAGATAATGTTTACTTTTCAAGGCGACTAAAAACTTACTTACAAATTATAAATAAGAAACTTAATTTAATAAAAAACAATTAAATCGGTACAACGAATGTATTACATATTTATGTGCATATAACGGAATGTAATTCTTATCAACAATATTCACGTAACATTACGAATTAAACCGTTTCATGAAAAATAAAATAATTGACGCTCATATTCATAAAATTACGACTTACATGTGAACATTGATCTGTATTAAATATATTTCATCAGACAAAATTTTAAGCGCCAAATACAAGAATTATGCTTCGAACAAGACTAAATCTAAACAAGGCAGCTTTAACTTCAAAAAATTAAAACAATATTTAAGCCGAATGTTCACAAAATATAGCTACCCAATTACTACCGATAGCTAAGCCAATAAATATCGAATTTCTTTTTAAAATCAACACTATCGTTACATAAACGGTAGTGGATGTCGCCGGTCGAACGTCAATTCACTTAAGGAGAGTCGATCATGCCGCTCTCTGCTAAAAGCTCTGAAAGCCCTCCATAAAAGCAATAATTAAATTGGTGTAACGCAATTTAGTAAGGCGATGCTGTCGAAGGTGCTCGACGTGCGTCTCCTTTGTGTATTAGTTGCAGAGTTGCTCTCTGCTCGAACAAATTTCATAGTAAATGTGCTGTTTTAAATAGATTTCCAGATCACGTTACGGCACTTAACTTCCACTTAAAAGATATTTAATCTTAAGTGACAATTCTGTGCTATAGTTTTGTAGGTAGATAACGAAATAATCTAAGTATTCATAAAAATAATTGATAACTACGTTTCTTTACGTTAAGATTTAACAACACCTGCTATAACAGTAAAGAAAATTATCGTGAAAAAACCTGCACACTTTAGAGCTTTCAAAAAAAAATTGGTCTTCCAACCCGCTCTTCATCCCAGTGGCTGACTTTAGTCTTAACCCTTTCATTCTGAGAGGAGATCCGACTGAAACAGTGGAACGACAAAAGGGTCAGCAGCATACAATTGCTTTGAGTTTTTTAAATCTATGTATACTCAATTATTTGAAACCGAACCCAATAAATCGTATGTTCCTTCTTACAAACTAATAAACAATTCATTCATTTATCGTAGTCTTTGCCTCTACTAAAATTCTCTGGTAATTTAGAATTTGTTTTGTTGAGATTGAACACCCCTTATCAGTAATATGTGACTAAGATAACGAAGTAATATATCGCATGTTGTATGAAATATATGATTCCACGAAAAAAGCCTAAGAATAAGCCAAGAATAAGCTTTTCAAAAATAAGCCTAAATAATGTTTTTGAACTACTGTTCTGAACTTAAATAACACCTAAATCGCATAAATTTCGTAACAGAGTCAGAAGTATTTAGTGACATTGGATGTTAAAAGATGGGAAGAAAGCTGGAAACAAAAAATACACCACATTTGCAGTCAAACTAGTTCATAACTATGTACTACTAATATCAATGTGCTATAAATATAATTCATTACTAAAATCTATACACGATGGAGATATTATCCCAACATATCTTCTAGCTAACATATTTCAAACTATTTCCATATCAAATTTTATCACCATAGACCTAGCGGTTTGGTCGTGAGAACTTAACAAACAGATGGAGTGACTTTCGCATTTATAATACTAAGTATGGATATACGAGTATACATGGCAAACAACGAATATATACAATATTAACATTGATGCACAGTTGAAATGATGTCATCATCATTATAATCATTGTAGTCAGCCTCTAAATGTCCACTACTGGACTAAGGCCTCACCTAATCGACGCCACTCCTTCCGGTCATGAGTCTTCTGAATCCAGCAGCTTCCCGTTGTCTTTTTCAGCTCGTCAGACCATTTGGTAGGCGGGCGACCAGCGTTCTTTTTTTACTTTTAAATTATGTAGAGTTGAGAAATAACAGTATTTAATTAATTATATCCATATTTTATTAAATACATCGTTAAATGTAGAATACTTTTCTTCCAAGAATTTTTTTTCATTTGATAAAAAAATTGGTTTTAAATACTTAATGTTTGTGCAAATCAATCAATTAAATATTTAAGCGGTAAACATTAATGAACATAATTTGTTTTAGCTTTCTGCCTATTCTGTTAAGGGCCTAGCGTGGTGATATGATAACTACATTATTTTATTAGTACATGCTCGTAATATTATTTCTTTAATTTAGTAATACTAATATTACAATTTAACAATTTTTTACTTGTGATTTTTATAACATTTCTATCGTAGTTTAGAGAATAGATTACGTTGAAACAATAATTAATTCATATTTTTAATTTAATCAAATAGTTATTTTAACAATTGGCTGAATTGATCAATTTCATTCGAGAGTTTTGACAGTTTTAGTTAAATAACTTGATTAAATTTTACGTCGACGAAAAAGCATATTTATGTAACGCATTTTTTCAGCGCAAGTTAACTGTATAAGTAAACAAGAGATAGAAATATTTCTTTGGTATAAGTAAACAAGAGATAGAATAATTTCTTCGGTTGCACTTTAAAACACACGTATGTCTTGTCATTTTTGACACTGAAAACCATAGACAATGTATGTACTGACATTTGACAACTTAGCGTACAATAGTACAACATTGATGTTGTCGTAAACAGATGTTTTGGTTATTATGAAAATAATGACATTATATATACAAGGACGCATTCGGTAATTATGTATGATTTGAAATAAGTACCATTTTCATCATTTGTTTGTGACTAAGCCTAGGTCACGCTGACGTTACGCGTTAAAGTGAATAACAAGATTCGTTCTGTTTTCAGCAGGATCCACACAAATGACTACTCTAAGCCAAATTATAGACCCGGAGCGGATGAAATTAATAACTTCAGAGTTTAATAGATTGAGAGGTGAGTTACCAAATGTAATAATAATATTTTCACATATTGTGAAATCGATACGTAGCACTGATAAATAAAGAGGTAAATTGAAAAAAAGTCGTCCAAGTTGGTTAGAGACCTGCCTTTTCTTAAGTTGATTCTACATTGGAAAAATTGAATAAATCCTGTAATAAAAATAATTTTTTGAAAAATACTTTATGGAATAAATTCTTATGCACACTTTTAAAATATGATTTTCAGATAAATGCTACTTAGACAATGCTGGTGCGGCATTATACCCTGAAAGTCTATTGCCTAAAATAAATTTTGATCTCATGAACAATGTTTATATGAATCCACATTCTGACAAATATACAAGAGATTGCATTGAACAAATCAGATGTTTAGTACTAGCACATTTCAATACAGATCCTTCAAATTACACAATAATATTTACTTCTGGGGCAACACAGTCACTAAGATTGGTGGGTGAATCATTTGAATTTACTCCAGAACAAAACAATTCTGATGGATGTGGCTCTTTTGTGTATCTAAGAGACAATCATACGTCTGTTCTGGGTCTAAGAGAGATTGTTAAACAAAATAATGGTGATATAATTGACATATCACCAGAAGAATTTACAGCTGCTCTAGAGTCTTCTCAATTTACTTTGTCAAAATTAAGCACTGGAAAGCAAAATGTTAACTCTATCGTAGCATATCCAGCTCAAAGTAATTTCAATGGCTGTAAGTACCCATTGGATTGTGTCGAAAACATCAAAAATGGATGTCTAAATAATTGCTTGAAAAGGCACTTGTGTGAAGTGAACTGCAACTGGTATATCTTGCTTGATGCTGCATCATATGTTGCTACCAACAAACTCGATTTGTCGAAGACCCAACCTGATTATGTATGCTTATCGTTTTATAAAATCTTTGGCTATCCAACTGGTTTGGGAGCTCTTCTGGTAAAGAACAAGAGTGCTGATGTTTTGAACAGGAAAAAGTTCTATGGAGGTGGCACTGTAGATATCGTTTTGGCAAGTGAAGATTATCATGTGAAAAGAAATGATCTTTATGAACGGTAAGATTTATTTATTTATTATTACAAGTTGCACCAACGACATAGACATTGTTACATGCATAGAATACAATTACAAATTAATACAATTAAAGGTAAATGTTACATCAATTATAGGTACAAACGGCAATGCAAATCATTCTTGAGTAGGTATCTAATGAAAAAGTGAATAACAATAACAATTTATGAGATTATTTAAATATGAATCTAAACTGAATAAATTAATTATACATTAGAGAATTGGTTAATATTAGGTGAAATTTGAATTGAAACATGTAAGGATTAACAATAAAATTAGCAAACATTTCAAAATTATAGATAAATTAGTTAATTGAATTAAGGGGACAGAAGCAATTTAATATATTATTGAAATGTATACAAACTGTTAGAATAAATATCAATCGCATTTCTACGTGATTTTTCGGGCTCATTTTTATCAACAATCTTGTATTTTTTTCATTTGCTGTTTGTCACATATTTAAAATGTCTCTGAATCACAAATTTCACACTCCTTCTCAGTCGAATGTTCTTGGCGAGATAGTCTTGGCCATGGATCGCTTAATGGATTGGTTGTGCCATTTGCGAAACTTTTCAACCGCTCGATGAATAAAATGATATTTTCCTTAATTTTACACATGTCAGATGAAAATATACTGACCGTTCTGTTTCCAAGGTTGCGAACTCGGCAGCTCAGGTACGCGGATTTGCCGACGAGAGCGGTGACGTTTCTCGGTGTCGCCGCGTCGAAGGAGGGCGCTAGTCGCGCGCTGATGCCGGCCGGCAAAGCGTTTATAGAACCCGCCCCCCCGGCTACGTCACACGCACCTGCGAAGAAACAAATTATTATTAACTTAAGAATATGAAGAGTGATGCATTTAAGAAGAACCTCATCAGGTCTGGAAGGATAAAATATTTGGCAGTCAGCGTTCTCTGCCTGCGTTATAAGTGACCTATCATGGTCATATAAAAATAATAATTTAAGGATAACATTTGTAAGGTGAACGGATAATTGAAGAAACGCTAATGGGTATTTCAGTTAAGTTTCCGCATTGTGATAGGGAGATTACTGACAATTTGACTGGCAATTTTTTCTTAGATAACAAATAATTAAGTTTTGGCAGAACAGCTAATACCAGAGAAAAATATTACGGTACATCCTTATTTTAGAAAAATATTATTTATATGTATATTAATGTATAATATATTTTATATGTTATAAGTAAAATAAAAATCTGACGAAATGGGGTGTTTTATTTGCATTCCATTACCGTAAAGTAATACGATAAAAAGGAAGACGTGGGTTCCTAGAGCTCATCTTAAAACCTAGCAAATTGGCTCATATTTTAGCACAAGCAAGGAGCAATAGTAACAAAAGGACCTAAGCGTTCTACCCTTTTAAAATAATAAAAGGCTGACCCCAGACGTTTCATTTTAACATATGCAGAACAAGGCAAAAAACAGTTCGGCGAAATAGTGTTACAAAAAGTAGTTAAGTATAAAACACCGTATTTCATTGCAAGGATACGCTGGCAGATATAATTTTTTGCGATTCTTGAGGATATTTTTTATTAACACGCTTTTTAACACGCTTTTTTTTTAGCTTGGGTTGTATCTATCTATCTATGTATGTATGTATGTATGAATGTAACGGAATCTTTGTGCATAATTTTCACCATTTTCCAGAAGTCTGATTAATTTGAAACTTTGCATACGTATCAAGGACCGATGAC
>DWJK01000155.1:0-27112 GCA_018248815.1 Croniades pieria auraria
GGGTGACCTCATCGGGGGGCGGTTGACCCCCCGAGACTGCCCGGGTAAAGAGGAGATCCTCGAGGCCCGCAGTCTCGCACCCATGCGGCGATATATCGGCCGCGGCGTACGAACGATTGCCTATGTATGTATGTATCTATTCACTCTTGTCTCGTATTCTTATACATATTTCTTAAACTCGTGTTCTTTTCTATGTATTATTTGGTGTTAGAATTTCAGTACTAATATATAGTTTTTATGGAATTACAATTACCCAGCGATATATCCTGCGTTACGCAACCATTTTTCCATTTGAGTGTACAATTCACGAAGTTGATGAGGATAAACCATGTTGCTTTATGTGATTTTCAAATATGTATGAATTTAAGATGACAAATTGTATTTTGACGAATTGATTAGTTATTGTTTTTGAATTACATTAGTTAATTTGACTTTTAAAAAAACAATATGATCTGACTGTAGGTACTCTACGCGATAATAATTAATAACCACTGCATAAGTCTTCAACGTCAAACTATTTACTGTACTGTACTGATTTGCACCAGGATCTTTAAAATATCCATAATATAACTTTTTTGTGCCATTACTGGAAGTAGTCATATGACATTAGCTTATTGGTGACCTAGCGAGCAAAGTACCCGTTTTACATGTCATTGTCAATTATGTAGCATGACAGTTAAACTGGCAACATTCATTTCTCTAATCAAGTAATCATTCAAGTCAATTCGAGTGCTTTGCATGTCGAGCAAGTATTTTATCATTCACGAAGTCTTTTTTATAGTTTAAAGTATTACAATAACAATAACTAGAAATATATAGCAATGAACGACAACGAAAAAGAAGAGGCTGCTAATTTGGTGTGAATCACAATTCGTACTAGTTAATAATTTATGTTATTGTAATGGTAATTAATTGCCTGCTATTTTTGATATATTTCATGGCTGCAATTTGGTTTTAGAAGGAAGAGTTTGAATGGGTCCTTCGAGAAGAGGTGCACGCGATATTACATCAGCTTCATACAGTTTTAGTGGTGAGTGAGACACAATGCAATATGTCACATTAGCTTATTTATTCAGCTGTACAACAATCATGGGCTGCTTCAATGTTATGAAGGATGCGATAACAAATTCTAGTGTTAAGTGCCCACTTGAAGGCAATCCCATCTTTGCACCAAGTATGGTAATATATTTGTATGTTTACATAACACAATTTTCGATATATGATAGCCTCCTAGTTCCTAATTTGCGTAAATAAAACGCAGCTTAGACCTCCAATCTCCTAATTTTTACTATGTAATTAAAGGCATAGTTTTGTGTAAAGAGTCATGAAGTTTTTGTAGTATCATAGTATGTTGTTAGAACTATCTTAACTCATAACTTTTCTATGTTATAACCAGGTAATATTGTATAAAAATAAGTAGACAAGTGTCACATTAATGTACAATTTTGTGATTTGAATTTGTAGTTTAAAACAACAAGGTATGTGTAAATCATTTGCTTATGAGAATCTATGTATTCTTCCTTTCTTGTTACCATCTATTATTTGAAAAGATAATATTGATGTACTATAAAAGATAAATTAAGATTTCTTTAAATATAATGTTTTAACAAATGAATAATTGTTCTATAGGTTTTAATAACACTCAATTGTCATAATATGACATATTCTGTTTATTAACCATATTCCTAATAAATTTCTTTAATTGGTTTTGTGATTCATAACAAAACAGATTCATAACAAAACATGTATGTTTATGATATGGGAGTTTGGCAAATAATGTAACCACTCATATTTAAGTCCTAAATATATTCATGATGAGTTTTTATATTGCTCTATTGTTATATACTATTTATATTTAGTATTTTGGGACAAAATTTAAATTACTGCACAAACATTTTAATTATTATTGAATTTTCATAAAATTGAAATGATTGATATTAATTTGTCTCATATATCTTGTATGACTGTTTTATGACATTTTAGTACTAAAGCATACTTGTCTATATGTGGAGATTCAAGACTGATATTATTTTTCCTAAGATTACAAACTTAATTTTTTCTGTCACAGGAATGTGCTCATAGATTTCCGGTACCACTGTACGGCAATGAAGGACAAAAGCAAGACAAGTTCATCCTAACTTCTCAGCCAGAACAGCTAAAATGTATTGTAACATTAACTGGCGACAGCATCACACATGCGGTAAGTGTTTATAAAGCTTACATTTTTCATTCATTTTTTCTTGGCAATTTTTTTATCTGAAAATACTTTACTATTAATTTACTTATCACATAAACATTGGTGTTTGTATTGGCTATGATAAAGTAAGTTTCGTGACATAGACATTTGACAAACAAACAAACTGGAATGTCTGTAACATGTATTATTTTGTAAATGCAAAATTTTAATTCAGTTACATGAATCATATTCAAATGTAATTATATAGTTAATTAAAACTAAATAGCTATTTGTGGTTTTTTAATGAAATACATATATTTAATTAAAATGATAACCTATTGACTGCCTCATTGGTTGAGTAGTTGCAACGGTGACTGCCCAACTGGTGGACCTGGGTTCAAATACCGGGTCAGGTAGTACTGGATTTTTCTCATTTAAAATTTCCAGTAGTAACTCTAAGTCTGGCATTGTGCTCGGCATACGGCAATGGGCTCACCATCTATTCCATGGGACTTAAACATAACTGGTGAAACATGGGAGTGTACTACACTCCTCTGCCTTCCCGTTTGGGGATTACAGGTGTGATGTTACATTTTATTTACGTTGTTTTTAAGATAAACTAATTACTTTCAATGCAAAATATGTAACATAACATTACTTCTGTAATTGCCAAAGAGGTTGGCAGATTGTATTACATTACTAACATTTTACCAGTTCCATTTACCATGTAATACTTTTCAAGCCTGTTGCCATAAGCAGGGTATGAATCCAAAATCCAATTTCTTTCTAGTCAACATGAATTTTAACTAGAAAGAAATGTATAATACATTGTTATAAACAGGCTAGCATTGTTTCTTATCATAACTCTGTGTATTAGTGTTTGTGTTTTATTGTTGTATTTGTCTGTAGATTAAAATAATGCAGGAAACTGGTCAGTCAAGGTGCCTGAATTTTTTATTGTAAGATTTGTAAATTTTAGTATTGTCATATAAATATGGAATCCAAGTTAATTTGCAATACTATAATACAAAAGGAATACAATTATTATGAAAATTTCTCAGATCAATTTATTTTTATCTTTACTTTTAGGACATAAGCTTCAAGGTGTTGAGACAAATGCATACAATATGCCGCACATCCATTAATCAGGATGGTCCGTGGAAACTACAGCAGATTCAGGATGCAGCTAACCACCTCCAGCAAGCTATAGGCTACATTGATAACGTTGATAAGCACTATGTATTTAGGTGAGCTCATCATATCATTTATTAATTATAGAAATCTGATATGATGCAATATCTCAGTTATAAAAGTGAAACAGCTTAGTCAACATCTAATGTAACAGGAACAAAACCCTTCCAAAGCTCCCACCACATGTATGTCTCTGTTAATCTCTGTTAAATTTCCTAATGTGAAAGCCTCATAAAAGCTTAAATTTTTCCAAGGGCAATCAAAATGACAATAGTGTTTTGGTAGTTTAGAAAGGGAATCTTTATTTTTTGTTATGGCCGGAAATCCAGTACTTATCAGACAAAAGGTTTTTTTAATGAGAAGAATTCAATTATTATAAAACAAAAATCACTGTTTAGTACTTCTACTTATGTTACAATAGAACAGTTTGTGGCCTGACTAATATAGCAATATTTTTTACACTGAATATTCCTTGACAATTAATTCAGGTGTACCTAATGGTCAGAATGTGAACATCTCACATTGTATTCCATTGTTGTTGATTTCTTTTTTAATTGTCAGTTTTTCGCACATCTCATAATGTGCAATGTTTGAGGTAATACTTTACTATCAATGTGTCAAGGTCCACTAATTCTCTGATTGTAAAATGTCTCTGTCAAAGTTATGTTACTTTTAAGACTATAAGTATACATATATAAGGAATCATATTATATACTTGCAGATATACTCCATAGTTTTTTATTAAATTTTTAATTTCGTTGCGTGTTTTAGTAGAAATAACTGTATGACAAATTATTATTTTATAGATGTTCAGAAGAGGTGTTGCATATAATTCAATGTTTGCTCGGATCCCTACAACGAGCGCGCACCGCTTTAGTACTGCCTAAGAAAAAGACTATTGACGAACTTATGAAAAGTAGGAATATGGTACGTAAATAATTTTCCTTGATATAAAATATTTTTAACATTATTTATATAGCTGACGTAACGTGCCTAACATTTTAAAGGATAAACTTTCTATTTTCCGTATATTTACGTTAGTATGGGAAACCAGTGACGTAAAACTTGATTTTTACGGCATTACCAGCCTTTACTATCACCGCTTTATAACAAAAAAATTTAAATTTTGTCGAGGTTAGCCAGTAATTTTTAAAAGTAACAAAATACGTTCATTTATGGTTAAGATAGTGTATTCTTTAACGATAAGAATCTTTATTTGAATAACTATTATTTTAAATGTCGCCTGTAAATATATTATCGATAATTTACAGAACTATGTTAGTAACACATGTGCTAATGATAGATAATAAACGGTAACGAGATAATGTTAAAAGCACCCAAGACAGCTGGCAATAAACATAGAACTTGTTTTAGATAATAAGATTCGTTACATCTATACTATTATTTTACTTGAGTAATAAATGATATTTAATAGAATTTTTTTCGGATTTTTATGATCGTGATTATGTTATTTAAAAAGTAATGACATAAGGACCATTCCTTTGTTTATTTTGTTTTTTTAAATTAGGCAGTAAATTCTGAACGAACCTTCAGCTGTGCGTGGGGATGAATCGCTTCTTGAAGGTAGTAATTGTAATGAATCACCAGTAATGATTAACTTCATAATCTAATCAATATAGTTATTAACGACTATGATAATCATGATTTATTTATGATAATCATAATTTTTTATTGTCGTGGTGACATCATTCACGTAACCATTCACGTGAAGTAAGGTTACGTCACATCTGTATTTCCCCGAAGACGTAGGCAGAGGAATGTAGTCGCTCCCACATTTCGCTCCTTACGTTATAGGTCACATGCTGGAATATGGGGTGAGTTGATTGCTCGGGCACAAATCCAGATTCCGAGCTAGGAATTTCAAGTTAGAAAACACAATAATACTGGACTCGGAGATTGAACACAATCTCTCGCTCATCAGCTGAGCTTGCAACAACTCGATCAACGACTCATTAAAGATGTATCAATTATTAGTATGTTGAGGGGTAACATTATTGTCCATCTACTTTTGTCATGATTCTTTGTTTAGTGACATTTCTATTTTGACATAGGTATCAATTGCAAAGTCATTCACTCACAGGTGGTTAGGGTATCTAATGTCAGCACGTCAAGTGGTTAAAAAACCAATGCCATCTTGTCATCTAGTGAGATTAGATCACTAATAGAAAACTGAATGCCTCAAGTTTCATAATATAATATAACAAGCTAAGGAAAGGCACATATTGTTTATTATATACATATGTATATATTAAATGCCTTTCCTTAGCGACAATATGTTGAAGTGATGGCTTACCTGCCATTACTTTAGTCTTTACTTAATGGCTATTACCAATAATATTTATATCTGTGCAACTTTATAATTTTGAGGTGATTAAAATTTAAAATACTTTTACAGAAAGCCCTCTCACCGAACCTACCAGAAGATTTAGCTATATCATTTTACATACAATCACATAAGCTGATATTTGTGTCATACCAACTCAGTTCAGTGCATGGTACTATGCGCATAGACTCTTGTCAAGCGGATTGTGCTGTTCCTTGGCTAAGTGATGTACTGTTCATGTTGACCGCAGCGCTGCATATGTGTCAGCAGTTGAAGGATAAGGTGAGTTAAGAAATCATGTCAACATTATTCAGTATAAAAAAAACAGTTAATTCCTAGAAATTAATATTGACTATTGCTCTACGTAATTTTATAACTAAATTTTTTTCTTTAACCATGGATATCTGTTTTTGTTATTTGGTCAATGATAAGATCGGTTTAGTATTTACCGTCAGTATGATTATGACAGATAGGTCCGTCCCCAGCATAAACTTATACACATAGCCTTGAAATCTTTGTATAACCGTAAAAATAAAATAAAAAAAATAGTCAAAAGAGGTTCACATTTATTAATTGTTCATTGAAGATAGAAATGTAGTTGTATTAATGGACGACCTCCATTATTATATTGTAGTATCTGAATAATAAATGTTAGAGGAAAAGTGGGATAAAGTTTATTTTAGATAAAATAATTTACATTGAATTTATCAGAAGGTCATGTCATGTGGAAAGATACACATACAGATAACAAAAAAAAATATTATATTTCCGCTCAACAGATTATTAAAGTGGCACATTTATACTTATTAGTGAATCTTTTGTGATTTTTTATGTTTCCTTGATATTGATTCATATAAGAAGACCATAGTAATTGATTCTGCAAATTTTCTGACATTATCTTGATGTGTGGTTGTGGCACTGATAAGATTTCGGCAATTATAAAATTTACAGTAGTATCCGATTACTGAATGAGATAAGAGCAATATAGATAACGTGAATGTTAGGTAACAAATTAATATTATTAAATGTGTACATTGTCAAATTGTTATACACACAGATATTTATCTTCAATAGGTATTAGAAATGATTATTTTATATGTATCATTCATGAAAAATGCTTTACTCATTCTTTCAGCTCTGTGTCTTCTCGCAGTACAAAGATTTCACTGTTGGATCAAGATCTGCATCAATGGTACTGAACTAAGTCACAAATCTCTAGAACATTTTCCAACACCAAAATGTACAATTGATAGCTATTTAAACTATATAGAATTTTTTCATGTATCTCTAAAAAATTTGTAACGATTCTTTGTTGCAGCAAACATTTGTTTTATGACAAGTTTGTATCTGTTACATAGCTTTATATACCATTTATGTATTTTAATTTGATTGGTTACACTTTCTTTATTTGGTGTTGACAGATGTATCTAGACATAAGCTACAAATAATTATATTGTACTCCTATGTGTATTTATTTAATAATAGTTATCAAGTCCATTGTTGATATTCTCGTTGACTATGTTGTAACATTTGTATTATAATGTATAGATAAAGTGTATAAACTAATATTTAAATTTATAAAAAGTAAGGAATATGTATACACACAGCTATGTAACTTGTATTTAATTATATTCATATTCAGACTCGATGACTTTGAGAGTCATATTTTCATTAGAGTCATTAGTTTTAAAGTTTTTTTTATAGTCACATGTCCATTTCATACATTTCGCAATGAAAAATTGCAAGTGATTTAACATATATCTACACTAAATGTTGTAATTCCGATTAGTTCATTCAAAAATGGTCAGTTCTCTATTATCTACTGTAATTTTATTATGACCTGTTACCTGTTGATATTCTAAATATACGTAATGTTTAAGGAACTATAGACGTTATATAAAATAAATTACTCCCTATATTGTGCACACATCATTTGAGACCATTGTAGTACTAATGTTGACTTTAAGGATCAGTTACAGCATCTGGCTAAGTCTTGGTAATCTTTGCTCAGTTTTCGTTATTCTACACAAAACTGGTACTGAATAAAATGGTCAAAATGTGGTTCTATGTCCATGAAATATTTTATTCTATATGTAATGTTGAAAAAACATTTTTCGATAGGTACCACGAAATGTATAGGTTTTGTTCCTATAGCAATTCTTATATACATGTCTGTTAAATTATTCTTTGTTTACAGACAATATGCTATTAAAGAATAATACGACCTTGAAATACGTACAATGCGTAAGAAATGCTAGTGTTTCCAGTCTACAAGTACAGTTCTATTATAAAACTAAATTGCAACTTATTTCAAATAGGTATTTAGAAAAATTTAGTATAAATTTTATGTTTACATTATTTATAGCACAAAAATTAGAGGCTATTTTCGATTACAGCTTGTTTATATATCCCCTAACTATTGTCATTTTGTATTTGTCAAAATCTTTTAATGTATTAAAAAAAAGTATACATACATTTTTTGACGTATGCATACCGATTTTAGTCTGTTCTGAAGTTAACGCAATAAAGCACAGATAAGAAATGTCAAAAATAATAACAGTAAAGTTTGATTTACTTGCGTTGTTAATGTATTAGTATTATTCAATGTATATGTTTCGATCAACAAAATGAATGTTGATTCGATCTAACGGTACCCACTGTACGTTCACCAGGCGTAACAATTCAGCAACGAGCGTGTAAAAGTATTTTAGTATTACAAACGTAACGATAATTGTTTCCTTAAATTATTGTAGGTATATTTATTCTGTTAGTTAGTATGGGATAGATCTGAACATATATTAGTTGTATTTAAGAGAAAATAACGTAGTAGTTTGTTTGAATTGTTTACAAAGAATATTTTATTATTCTTGTACGTTCTGTAAAGAAAGACGGTACGAAAAATTGCTTGTATTTTATCTTTTTAATTTAATGTATTACACACAAAATTATAATCTTGAATCCTGAAAATATATCCTTATGTTATAATATTGTATTTAAATGTTTCATAGTGCTGTTACATAAAAACTGAACTTCAGTTTGGCCACAAACGCTATAGCACGCGTTAGGTGATTGTGCAGCGAGGAGCGGGGTGAGGAGCCTCAGTATTATACAGCCTCTTGGTTGTGGTTTGCACTGGCAACACGTTTTTGGGTCAGATTTTGTACACCATGTGCACATTAGGATAAGCCGATATTGGGATATCGGCTTATCCTATTATAAGCCTATATTGGGATATCTTGGGAGATAACAGTATTGATTGGGTATGATAGGTGTTTGAATAATTTGTTGTACTTGAGAAATATTTGTGTCTTCGTTTTTAAATTTTAATTGTTGTAATAGAACACTTTATTGTTTTATTTTCACATCTTACGACATAATATGTATTATAGTAGGTACCACAATAATGAAGAAATATGAGCGATATTCAAAAAATTACTCTGTGCTATAGGCATTACGTGAATGAGAGTATGCAGAGTGTGGTTTTGTTTTTTCGGCCTGTATTCAATCTGTCGCACCCTAGACGTGGTATAGCGCTCGCGGTCATACTATAAGCGTATTTTTTGTAAAATAATGCCACTAAAAGGCAAATATTTAAAAATTATAATGGAAATCAGCATTAGGACTATAATTTTTATGTATATTTCTTTGATGAAAAAAAAACCCAAAGATTCGTTCCATTAAACGCATTTAAAAGAGGAATAAATGTATAGAAATTATCTTATATTTTTTCATAACTATTTGATTACATGATGTATATCTCAGAAATGTTTTTAACTGAATTGTAATAAAACTATTCCTAATTTAATTAGTTTCTGTATATCTTCGCAATTATTAAAACAAAGCGAGCTAACGCCTATCTCGTTGTTCCTCGTTTTGTGTAACGGTCTCGTAAAATTTTAAACTGTCACCGAACATGTACAAGAAAGCTTAAAAACGGAGGTGCGTTTCCAATCAGTAAGAAATTAATAATTCATGCCGAGTCCTTTCAAGTTTGTCGCCATTAAAATTTCTCTTATTCCCTTGAGCCTTGTTAATCCTATAACAATTATTAAATGTTGCACATTACATTTTTATATAACAATGTTGGAGAAAAATGTGATAGTAATTTTAAGAAATAGTAATCGACCATTACATTCTTGGTGTCGTGTCGTTTTCGAATTTATAATGCGTTCTATTGTAGCTTACATGTATTGATTTTAGTGGTGAACGTAGTGTTACGTTGCGAATGTTCTCTGTTTAATTCTTTAAACAGGAAACGTTCACTGTTCTACGTGACGTCTACGTTGTAAAATTGCCATGTTTAAAGTAACATGACGTCTACGTTGTAAAATTACCCTGTTTAAAGTAACGTGATGTCTACCTTGTAAAATTTCCCTGTTTAAAGAAACATGACGTCTGCGTTGTAAAGTAACCCTGTTCAAATTAACGTGATGTCTAGCTTTTAAAATTTCCCTGTTTATTGTAGCATAACGTCTTATCACATCCGAAGGATCTTGACCGAATTAACAGATACCTAAACTAAATATTTATGAAACACACTTTATGTACCTTTCAAATGGCACTACGAATAGGACAATCATATTAAATTTTGGAATTGGATATTAAAGTTAAAATCTATATTACACGCACTCTAATGTAGATAAAACTGTAGCACTTTCGGAAGTCTTTCAGTAGTGATATATTATGGTAATCCTTATACCTATTCTGCTTTAAAATATTTACTCGCGTACCTAATTATAAGTTATGTAACGTCAATATTACTGAGTGCCGCTATTTTTATAGGAAGAGTGTAAAATTAATTTGCGTTATAAATGTTTGTTCTAATGTAGATGTAAATCTTACAGTAAAAATGCGTATTGATGTTTTTGATTGTGAAGCAATGACCACTTTATTTAACATATTCGACAATAAAATTATAATCTAGTATTTAAATATTAGGTAGTCTAAAGACTAACTATATTGCATAAACAGTTATTGTGGTCGTGTTATATTTAAATAAATTGAAATGCTGTTACATATCCTGTATTTTATTCGTTTATATAATTTTAAAAATCCTTGAATTATTTTGTGCTTTTTAAACGGTATATATTATATTAAAAAAAGTAAAGTCGGATATTATAAGACGAGCATTGAAATAGGAAGATTTGTAGGTGTTAGAATATTTTAAAAGTCGGCAACAAATGTCTGTACTATAGTCACTGGTTAAGCTCGAAATCAGAATTTTAAGAAATCTGGCTTATGAAATGCAGCATTAAGCGAAGTTATCAAAAGATACATTTTACATAAATTGTACGTAGTTCTAGTAGATGTTATAAAAAGAAGAAATTTTTCCAAACTATCAAAATTTTAAAAATTTCAACAGATAAGACGGTTTCTTAATAAAACCGGTTAAAGTAATACATTTTTACATGTTTGAATATGATGAAAATGTCGCGATGCCTGTTCTAGTACAAGTGCGTTTTCGTTGCGGTCACTTTTCTATTAGTAATCGTTAGTGGCTGGGTTTAGAACGATAAAGGTCCTTCATTAAAGTTTTACGGTTTATATTGTTTCTCATATATTTATTATGGGATTATAAATAGAAATCACACATCTATAATAAAAAAAGAAGTTGATTGACAACATTGAACGTCAATGTCAAGTGGACAGTAACATGACAGAGGAGAAGATTTATTTATTTTTTAACTAAGTATTCATGTTCGTGTTTTGACCTCAAATGTTTTGTTTTGTTTATTATTATTTAAAGTTTAAATTGTAGTGTTACTAAATACCTTTTAAGCGATGGCTTTCAGAATTCTAGGGTGGTTTGGATTGATTTCCATAATAACCATTGCGTTACTAGGTTTTGGACTCTATCTAACAATTATAACTTTTATCGTTTCGTTTATACTTGGGTAAGTAAATAGGGTGGATACTGTAATAAATGATAGAGTGCAACGATTTAATTTAGTTCTAACCGTATTACTGTTTCTAGTGTGACTACAATACTCTATCTTAATTTCGATCGTAAGCAAATTTTCTCTGCTGACATAGATTGTTTGGAAGATCCGTTACAGCAGACAAATTTTTCTATACAATCATCTAAGGTATGTCAATGTCTATTTATATTGGTAATTAATTAAATAGTTTTTAGATTATCCTATATTATCAAATTGACGGTTACGGAGCGGTTATTAATTTATAAAACAAACACTATCCTGGCAAAAATTCTTATTATATGGAAGTGGAAACATGGACACCAACAGATGAACAGTCATAATGAATAAGATATTTCAAATAATATTGTAATTACTGCAAATTGTTTTTAGGTACTGGAACTGTTTCAAAATGATTCTCCATTGCCCAAGTTTGACAGTAGGATCACAGGCAGTGAGACTGTTGATTCTTTTCTTAATGAAATTATATCAATCATCATAGGCGACTATGTGACACCATGGTATGAGATATTGACAGATGATCAGGAGTTTACTTCATATGCAATAAAGAAGTTGGTGGTGTCTGCTGGAGCTAATATTGCCAATAGGTAAGCTATACATAGATAATAATACACTACTAGTAACTGCCTGCAATTGTGTCTATGGTCCTGTTTGCAAGTACAATTCTAGAGCAGGATTGATTGTTGAGTTGGGCAAAGTATTATTTGTTTCTACTACCTTGAAATTCCCAGTTTTTAGTCCCAGAGTTTAGGTTTATGCCTGGTGTATGGCAATAGGTTTACCCTCTATTTCATGGTGGGTAATATAACATAACTTGTGGGAAAACTAGGAGTACTCTACTACCTCTTCAGGGAAATACAGGCATGATGTTGTTATGTTATGACTGCCTCATTGGTCGAGCAGTTGCAAGCGCGACTGCCGATCTGGAGGTCCTGGGTTCAAGTCCTGGGTTGAGTACTATTGGATTTTTCTAATTTAGAATATCTAGTAATGACTTGGAGTCTGGATCTGTGCCTGGTGTATGGCAATAGGCTCACCACTTATTCCATGGAACTTAAATGTAACTGTTGAAACATGGGAGTGTCCTACACTCTTCTGCCCTCCCTTTCCCTTCGGGGATTACAGGTGTGATGTTACATGATGTTATGTTTATGTTATATTATGTTAGATTATCGAGTACTAGATGAATGGCTAAACTAACGTGTTTAATTTTTTTTATCTTGCACACAAACTACAGAGTAAAAAGTGTTGACTGGATTCACCTTCTATCAACAAAGTTTCCAGAAGAGCTAACAATGCACTTAAAGTTATTCAAGCAATCAAGAGTTAGACTGAAACACATACAGTTGGTGAATGCCAAGGAAGTTGCTAATGGAAATACAAGGCAGAGTCCTAAGAAACAAACTGAGGAAAAGAAAACTCATAGACGGAATAAGAGTGATACAGATATCTCTTGGCCAACTGGTATGGTTATATTTATTCTTATTTTATCTATTTAAATGTGTCCTAATATGCCCAACATTGAATTTGAGTAACAAGTTTTGCAACTTGTAATCAGTGAATAGCTTAATTCACATGGTATTAATTTTGTTTATTGTATTTAATGGTTACTAGCATGTAGGAGACAAAATGTATATTTGGTCTGTACAGTAATTGGGATTGGAAGGAATATTGTGTCAAGTTTCTTAGACAGTTGTATGTTTTGTATAGGTCAGATACAAAACATGAAAAAAGATATGCTTGTGCAATATAGCTCTCATATATGTATATTGGTTATTTGTGTTGTTAATTTTGGTTTCTCTGTTCTTATTTGTAAATTGCCTACAATTTTCGAAGTTATACTTTTGGCGCGTTGGGAAAAATGATGAGATTAAATTTTTACGAGGCGAGCGCACACAGTCACGAAATACCGACACCATGAAATTAGCTAGTCAACATTTTAGTTTTTTTATAATATTTAAATAATATTTAATTTACTAGAGTAACATCTATAGTAAAGCTTTCTTTCAATGTATTGAATACCTTTTTTTCTATTATTAGTGTCATTTTCTCTACAAACCGGATAACGCGAAGGATAAAATATTTAGAAAGATTTTTATCTCGTTATGCCAAAGAAATATAACTTCTTACGTGCGTACATAAGTACATACACACATTTTTTTTAGGTAAAATATTACAGTATATACAATTTCTTACTTCTTCTTAAATTAATTAACATGATGGTAATATGAAAGGTTCATAAAATGCACTATTCTTTGTAGATACCCAAACATTTGGAAAATCAAAGTTTTACAGCAGCTCAGAGCACCTCAGTGGTAACAATTTGAAAGATCTTTTTTTTGATTTGGAGTGTTCAATAGAAAACAAACAATTGTGTCGTGATATTTACTGTACAGACACTGAAAAAGAATATGGTGAGGACATCTTACAAATACATTTAATGCATATTCACTTTATTATTTATTATCATTATAATAAAAGAACAACTTTGAAGTACTTTGAGGAAAGATACTAGAGAATTTGTCGATACCAAGTGACATTTTGATGTACAGATCCTTTCTTCTAGCATTATTAAGTGAAGTATCAGAAGCTATTCTATACTTGGTGGCCCCTGAAGAGGCATGGCGCTGTCATGCACTGAAGCTTATACTGATAGAATTGCTCTCATCTGTTGTGTTGAAACCTCTAATAAACTTGCTCAGTGACCCGGATAATATTAATAGAACAATTATAAGAACTGTAAGTACAATTATGATTGTATAACAAGTGTGGCCAAATAAATTTAGCAGTGATGAAGTTTTGTTAAATCTGTTTACTCAGTTTCTCTGCAAAAGTAGCCTCATTACACCTCTTGCTGCGAAACATTAATATACACCTGTGATCAGGTAGGGATTCTATCAAATCTATTGCAGTAATCACTTTTGAGTATGTAGCCTCTAAATGTTTTTTTATTGCCTAAAGATCAGATATTTAGTAAAACTACATCAAATTAATATTATCTTGGTGACTTAAGTATCTACCAGTCTATTGATATTGGTATGCTGTAACAAACAATCATGATTTTAAATAACATTCAAACATTTTTTTGCTAGTTAATTATCTATATCTATTAAGTGATGTCATCTAGCTTTCCTTTAAAGTTCTGTAAAATTTCAGTGTTGCCGTGACAACTGCCTGTCGTCTGAACTGTTCTTGATGGTTATAAGATGCTGTGTAGACGCCGAGGAATTGGACGCTACACTGGAATTAGTACGAAAGGACATCCAGAAATTAGTAAGTTTATTTAAATACTGTCTGTTCTATTCTGGTCTGTTTACATTGATAATAGTATGTTGGTTTTACCAACCCTCATTATATGTGACCGGGCCAGTTTTTTATTTCTTCAAGGTAAACATAGAATTAGTGTGCATACACAGATTGTTCATAAAAATAACCATTTAAATTAGTTTTCCTCTTAAGTGACCATTGTGGCCCAGTATCTGTGATATAAGTAGTGTAAGGATATCTACATTTTTAAAAGTAAATATTTTTCTATTTACTTTAAATGTTTTATAGCATTCAAGAGACAGTGCTGGCGAGTGGGAGCTACAAGATAGACAAAAATTATCATCATTACAGTATTTGACCAGAATAATTCAAGCCAGACAAGCAACTTTGGGCCCTCAGGAAGGTATGTGTTCTTATTTTTTATTTTGAAAACTAAAGTCTTTTCAGATTACCAAATTAATCTTTGATGGGAACTGTTGGGCATTTAAAGAGAAGATTGTAATACTAGATGACACAAGGTTGCCAACTGCATATCTTTTTGCCTTAAAATATTCCTTGTGTCTGTTTTGGAATTAGACTGCCTCATTGATCTAGTGGTAGCAAGTCTGATTTGTGAGCCAGAGGTCCTGTGTTCAATCCCTGGGTCGAGTATTAATATTTTTCTAAGTTGAAATTGCTAGTTTTTTCATGGAGTCCTTATTTGTGCCTAATGTATGGGCATAACCTCACCTCCTATTCGACAGCATTATAGCGTAGCAGGTGAAGCATGGGAGTACCATACCTCTGTGCTTACTTCTTCAAGAAAAAATGTTGTCGTTATGTTATTTTACGTACATATCTGTTTTATCTACTGCTAAATATTCATGTGTTCTAGGATCATCAAACACAAGTAACAGCGAGAAAGTTTCGGAGGAAGTAATGCGGTCACTGAAGTTCCTGAGGATCACTACAGCATGGAGATCGAATGCTCAGTACTTGTTGGAAATAGAGTTGAATGAAGCAGGTGAGTAAATATTATCATGATGGGTATAAAACTTATGAATAAAATTGGTCAGTGAGATTGGTTGAGTCTCTACATATGTCAAACCAGATAAGACTAAGCTTAACAAAATACCCTATTTAAGTATTTCAGTTATAATTAAATTACTCATTGGTAGTGTAGGCTATATTTTAATTTAGTAAATAAGCGCCTCATTGGGTACATCTTACAAAAATGTGGCAAAAATGTGACTGCAATGTACAGTAGGGCTTTTTATTTAATCCAAATATTGTTCATATGAGCTGAAATAGGTTATTATTAATAGTTGACCAGTGATTAAAAGGTGATAAATGCTTTAAGATATCTTGGATGCATTTATATCAATAATTGATTATTATCTGTCGTAGTTTTATTCATTGGGCCATGCAAAGTTTGCATTTTTAAGTAATACTTTTGTTAATTATTTAAGATGCGCCCAGCAGTTCCAAAGCTGTTATTGACAACCTGCGTTCATCAGCCTTGGAACTCTGTGATATGTACCTAGCGCCCAATAGGCCCACAGTTATGGGTATACCAGAGAACTGTTATGCGGAGTTAGTGAGAAAGATTACTACAGAAGGCGAGGAGTTTACTAACAATCCTGTCGCGTGCTTCGACGAGGTCCAGAAATGTGTATGCGACGCATTGGAAGTTAGTCATATTTTTTTATAATTAAAGCCTGTCGATCTATGACTTGTCTTCTTCCATAAATGTATCTTAAGATTATGTTCGTTTTGTATTTCCTTTCTACTTTTTAAGGTGTGAAAAGATACTTTTGTCTGATGATGGAATAAGTGGTTGTATCCAAATAAGTTTAGCTGAAAATAAAATTGGATTATTTAAAAAATATAACATAACTGCTATGAAAATAGACACCCATATAGGTTTAGCAATGAATTCAAAATCAAAGTGACAAATCAAAAAATTCAGAATCAAACAAACTTTGGTGACTGTTCATTTAAATGTTGCCATGAAAATGATAATAAAAGTAATATTGTTTTGAACTTTTAGGATGACCCATCGTGGCAGTCTGATTTTATGATGGACGGTGACGATAGCTCTGATAAGAACAGCAGGTAAATGTTTTTTATTTCCATAAAGCTTGTTTTGTTGTCTATTATTTCACGTTTGATGTGACGCACCAAAGACAATTTGAAATCAGTATAAAGAGTATATATTCTTGATTCATTTATTAACTTAACGGATTCATTTTTCAGTGAAAGTAAAAGAGACACAAAGGCGGAAAAGAAGTATGGAGGTAAGTCTTATCATATTGTAGGTATTTGTTTAAAAATGAACGCAATATTTTTAAATGTGTAAGCGAAATTATAACCGACAAATTTTACCCAAGGTCGTAAAAAATTAAATATTTTTTTGTTACATGTCTAACCTAAAATGTCGCTTTGCCAAACACATAACATTATAACATAACAAAAAAACATAATTTACTCACACGCAGACAAATGCAAGCGCATTATGAAGACATGTCTGAACCAGTTGCCAAGATTGTTCCACAAGTCAAAATACAAATATGATATACAGAACAAGTCATCCACCTTTCCGCGCTCGTTCAGCCGAAGGGTACCTTGTAACAAGAACCACACGATACCAAAATGCAGTACTTGTGGTATTATGTCATACAAGTTTTCGTGTGTTCTTCTGTATATAAATAGTATAGAGTTTGATGCTTTGACAATGTGACTTAGTCATAGTTAGGAAGTTAGATTTTATTGGGTAAGATAGACAGCGAGTGTTTTTAATTCTTATATAATATATTCATATTATAGCTATTGCAGTCAAAAATATATAAATTTATAGTATTTTTATTTTTACATTAATAATGAGAAAAAAAGGGGGCTGTACATCACCCGTACAAAGATATTTTGTATCTGTTTTTAAATAGTATAGAAATAGAACAGACAATATATGTTGCTATTCGGAAGGAACGAAAAGAGTGCGTCGCTACTATCCATCGACAAGAAACCTAATCTCAGTCCATAGAGATATTATGTATAGAGCAGGGAAGACATACGGCTGCCTGTAAGCGGCTACGTCCGACGGTTAGAAATAGAGAAACGATCGCAATACCCTATCTCTATATCTCACTACTGACCGTTTTTCGAATAATGAACTAACGTTAGCGCTATCTGTGCGTGCGCGAGTAGAAAGAGACAGAGCGATATGTAGCCTCATTTGTTTTGTCTTTCTTTTCGATTGATACATTTTAGGCTGGCTCCCGTACTCTATATATATAATATCTCTACGTCTATGTCTCATTTGCGGCTATACATCTGATGACAGTGACAACTAATTAAAATGTCGCACTTTCGCCGCTATTATTTCAAAATAGAATAATTTTGACATTTTTCGCGCATATATGGTGTTTAAAATTAAAAAAATATAACTTAATTCAAAAATTCAATCGTTTTAATATTTAGATACTAAGAATATTACACAATATTATAACACACGAATTGTAATGTTATCGAAATATTATGGAGTAGACTTGTATTGTAACTCTTTCTTGTATATTTTTGTGTATTTTTCTAAATAAATATATTACATATTTAAACATTTACATCGTACTATTAGCAATTGATAGAAAACTGCTCGTATATCTGGTACAAAGTTTTTTCATGGAATTTCTTACCTTTACGGATAGGCTTTTCGTAGGCTTAGTAGATTTGAGAGAGTGAACTGAGTGAACGGTAATAACATTACAATGTCAAGTCTGGTAAGGTTGTGTTTTTTTTTCAGGTGAAACGATGTTGCCAGTGCCTGGTACGAGACATAATAGATCGCGTTCTGATATTGTTGGCAACTTTGCACAGCGTATGGTTAATGAAAGTGCAGGTATGTGGAGTACTATTTAAAAAAGATTCTCTTTTACATATATACAATTATAATGAATTATGCAAATGCTCGTTTCGTTTTGCATGTTGTATCTAATTGATTAATTGTTTTCAACACTCGATCCATTGAACTATAAATTATATTTTACAATCGATAATGTTGATATCATTACTCGTTTTAGGTCCGTCAAACCTATCATCGACAACCTCTAGCAACTTGTCATTTTCACACACGGAAATTAGTGAAAGAGCCAAAAATATTATGTCGCCTCTGTCAGCTTATATTATCGAAACTGGTAAGTAAATATTGTGAAAAATTAGCGAGTCCGTTAAAAATTATTCGCGTTCGAAATTTGAATGAACTGATTGAATTTAATATTAAGTATTTATAAGCGTATATCATGAAGTTTTTTTTTAAATTTGAGCGGTTATAATATTGTTTTTTTTTCTAGCTTTGGTTCAAGATAAAGGACGTACTTTCGGTATCTATGCAATTGCAGTAACAAGAGCTTCAGATAACGAAGTGTGGCATATTTATAGGCGTTACAGTGACTTCTATGATTTGCATTCAGCTATTAAAGATAAGGTGAGTTAATTTTTCACTAATGAAAAATGTATTAGAATCATCATCATTACTCCTTTGTTGTTCTGTTGCAAAAGGGTTTTGTTTCAAAATTAGAATTGATAACCTCCATAGGTGACCACTAACGATACGCTCTTAAGCATACATATTCGTGTTTTCGGTTCAATTAGTTTTGGATATTGTCATAAAGAACCAATGTCTTCCAGACTTTGGTAGTCAAAAATAGTATGATATATATGATATAATTTTTTCTCAGTGGCCAGAACTATCCAACTTACCGTTTCCCGCCAAGAAAACGTTTCAGAACACGTCGCGTTCCGTTCTCGAGAGCCGTAAGAGGATGTTGAACAATTACCTGCAGAGTTTGACTAACATAGCGCGCGACTCCAGATACATGGCTCTGCTGTCTGCGGACTACCTTGGCGGGTTCCTCAGTCCCGAAATACAAACTGAGAGGCATGGGAACACGGTGAGTTGGAAGTTTTAAAATATTTGTTTGTGATTTATTCAGGAATTCAATCTTCAACATATTTTTTTTTACGTCATACATTTTAGGTTCATGCACAGATCTATTAACAAAACAGACATCGAGTGTAATCTTCTAGTCAATTCTATGTCAAATTTGGGCACATAAATATTTAATAATACATGTCATAGTTTATGCACTTTTTGAAAAAACTTATACCTACAGCATGTGTAAAAAAAGGGGGTGAAATAATAATTTTTTTATATTTAATGGTGATAAGTATAATAGCGATTTCCAATAATTTTTTTGATGATGTATCTATGAGAGTCTTATTTTCCATAGCTCCTCCAATTGGATTATCGCAAAGAACCGAAGGTATGTCCTCAAAGTTTAACTTGAACATCGAAATAAAAAAAAAACCTATCAGAACTGTATGTTGATTATATTTATGTTAAACATAATTTATCATTGTTATGTGGTTTGATAATTATCTTTATTTCATGTATCATTGAACTTGATCAATTTAGTGATCATTATAATGATAATGACATATATAGTGATAATTATTATTTATGTTGTATGATCGTGCCGTTGTTTGTAGCCAGTCGAATTGGAATACCGCAAAGTGCCAAAGGTATGTCCTAAAGATGTTCTGCATGTTTAGGAAACTGATAAAGAAATACGTATATTATTCCCCTCTTCTGTTTTTCATTTTTTAAACATAGGTACTGTTAGTAGTGAATTGTTTCTTATCTATAGAAAAGTTTGGATATATATTATTATCAATTAATTCTTCTTTTTGCTATGAAATGTTTCGTGAGTATTTATACGCATGATTAAATATGTACCGGCTTAACTCACGTACGTTTTTCTGGATGGCCCGACTAGTAATTCTTCGTTAGCTATGTTTTTTTCGCAAACTATAAAACCTTATTCGAATATTGGCAGATGAATATTGCTTTTAATATTATATGAATAGAGTAGTCTTTCTTTTTCTTAGGTTTATCTTCTTGATATTAGTTACGTATGTGTTTAGATTTGACTTGATATTAGACATATTTCTGTTGCTCTACTGATACGATTTTAAGATGATCGCTTGCTGTAGATCGATGCGCTGCTGGTGAACTCGTTGAGAGCTGGTATGCGGACGTTGAAGAACATGCCGGATCAGTTCGCTAACACGGTTGACGGTGTGATGGACGGTAAATATTTTTGTAAGAGTAATAAGAATAACACTTTATTTCCAGTAACCAAGACACATTTGCTGGTATAACATGACTATTAACTGTGTTAGTGCTTATCCTAAACATATTTCTAAAATGAAGTACGTTATGTGAGTCATCGCTGGGCTTATATTCGGTATATTGATATGATGAACGGAGCAAGGAAACCGTAATGCGAAGGAGAATATACTAAGAAACTTATACGGAAGGTATGGCAAGCATACCTGTACCTTATTCAATGTCCTGGCATCAGAAATACAGCGTTCTCCAATAATTGCCGAAGTTTGTAAAAATATGCCACTATAAGAATAAAAAATATGCCGCTTTGTAAAAATATGCCATAATAAGAAAAAAAATTGTATAATTGTTACTTTTTTTTAAAATTATTAAGTAACATCACGCCTGTAATCCCCGAAGGGGTAGGCAGAGGAGTTTAGTACACTCTCACGTTTCACCAGCCACGTTTAAGTCCCATGGAGAATGGTGGTGAGCCTATTGCCATACACCGGGCACTTATCCAGACTCCGAAGTACTACTAGAAAGTCCAAATTAGAAAATTCTCTTAGTACCCGACCCGGGATTTAAACCCAGGCTCGTTTGACAGTCGCGCTTGCAACCACTTGACCAACGAGGCAGTCAGTCCGTTGCAATTATCTTTATAAATTGTAACATACTATTACTATTATTGGAAAGTTAGGAAAAGCGTGTCATTTGCAGTTTCTCATATCCCTTCTCCTTTATAATCGGACTATCTTCAGCAACTTATCAATACCTGTGTAGGAATCCTTTGCGAATGAATTATTTTAAGTATTTTAAGTAATTGGTAAACGTTATGTTGTTTGTTCTATTCTAGGTATTTCAAAAGTATTCCAGGGTAAAAGCGTTGAGAACTTCGAGGGCTTCAAAAGCGGAAACTCCTCGGATGGACAGGATGTAAGTAAACCATAAAGGTTTTCGTTATCATCATTATTATCATTATCATCCTATTCCTGTCAACTGCTGCATGTGGGCCTCTCCAACAGCACGCCACTAAGCTCGATCTTCAGCTTTTTAAGATAGTTTCAGATCTTCTATAAAGGTTCTATTGTTTGGTTACTGACAAAATTTATTCGGATTCGTTTGTGATGCAGTATTCGTCTGTGAAGTAATGCCATTGCCCCTTTGTCGCCGTAAAGCTATTATGCTTCGAAGGGTGTGTTATGGTAACAGTAAGCGACGTGTCGTAATTAACTTCTCAGAGTTTACTGCAAAAATCTATATGTTGTTTTATAACTTAAGGTGGCATGTTCGCTTTTGTGTCATATATTGTATCGATATTTCACTATTATTAAATAATCGATTTTAATTTGCATCATGTAGTTTTGAAATCGAGTATTATCTAATGAAACTAGTATGACATATCATTGTCATTATGTGTTAAACTCCCAGGATGGTGACGAGAGCGTGCCATTGCGCTTGTTGGAGGAAGTCCTTGGGATCAAGGGTCTCTGGTTGAGGCGAAGACTGTTAGCGCCGCTCAGGACATTGATTGCTGATCGGGTTAATAAGTAAGTTACTTTACTTTAATTTCGGTATTAAATAATAGTAATTAGACTTTTTAAAATTTCGATTCCGAGAGTGTTGCCAGTTTAAAAACAGCTCGGATTGGAAACTCGATGTCAGTTAATCGATTTTAAAATTGATCAACGTCAAATCTGTGTTTAACTTGTAATAAGAGACTGTATGTAGGTTTTTATATATACACTTAGCCAGAAATGAAGCTGGGAATGCGTTGGCTTCAAACTAAATAACAATGGGGAATATTGTTATAATTATTGTCAAAATAATGTTGTGAAACTGCTAGCGCCATCTATTATAAGGTATGTGTAAATCTACCAAGTCATTATCGTCTATGTATAAATAAATGTTCAGTCTTTGAGCAATCGCTGCCCGTGTTTTATTAAATACTAGTCTTTAAATGGTATCTAGTTTAAAGTTCCATAGCTAGTCTTGTGTGATGATGTAGGCGACGGTTTAGTAAATATTGACTAAAAATGTTTGTGTTCAGAAAAACGTTCCCATAACATAAATGTATAAAATCCTGTGAATAATATTTTTTTTTTTCAGAAAAGTGTTAGAGCTCGTGTCGTCGCTAACATCCCCTCGGAACGTAGTTCAATATTTGAAGACTTTCAAGTTAGTGTTTTGTATTATATGTTCATACATTCATTTTTTAACGTTTTGTTTAATTATTTAAAATTGTACACTGCCACATATGTAGTATTCACACTATATTTATAATGTTAAATTTGTCATATGTTGCAGTTGATAAATGGTATAACATTTGCAAAAATTATGAATGATCATTTAAATATAATCACGCTTGTAATCCCCAATGGGGTGGGCAGAGCAATGTAGTACAATTCCACGTTTCACCAGTTACGTTTACCTAAATAAACATTGTTATTATGAATCGATTTATGTTTTTTTAATGTATATGTTTTGTTCAGGCAATGGCTGACCAGTCGCAACAATCCGAGCCAAGCGAACAGAGACGCGGCGACTAAGGCTCGGACGCGAGTTGCTGCCAAAGTCGCTTTGCTGTCTGCTGCGTCAGGTGATCTGAATTCTTTAGAATTACGTAGATAATATAATGCCTATATTTCCTCAAAGAGGTAGGCAGAGGAGTGTAATATACTCCTACAAGCCACACCTGTGTTGTCATAAGTCCCACTATGGAATAATGGGTTAGTCTACTGCTACACACCGGGCACAAATTTATACTCCGAGCTAGGTCTAGGAATTTCATGTTAGAAAAACGCAATAGTAAATGATCTGAAGATCGAACCCAGGACCTTTCACTCAACAATCACATTCCAACTACTCAATCAACGAGACAGACTTACATATGTAGATGAATAGAATTGGGTAAATATATAGATACTTGTAAAAACAAATCTTATCAAATATCCGATTTTTTTTTTAAATAATAGACGTAATGAAAATTGTAATAAGCGTTTTTAATTTATATGTTCGTGTGCTGCAGATGATCTGCGGCACATCGTCGGCTCGGACGCGGCGAGGCGAGGACTGCTGACGGTCTTCGATCTGTTCCAAACGCAGGAGATCAACAGGCGACTCATATTTGTCCTGCTGGAAGGTACGTGGAAGGAATAGAAATGGCGTCAGACTGATTAATAATCGTATAGATAGGACTCGTTCATGTCACCTTAGAATTAGCTATCTCGTGGTGCTTTGTATCTACAAAAACTTATTATACTGTCATATTCAGTACAATTCAGTTATTTGTACATTTTATTGTACACATTATAGTATTGTGTCAATTGTATGGTCAGTGACCATTGGTCAGTATGGCCTTTAAACAAATTTTAAAACATCTCATGCCTTGCGTGTAACTTTTTGTCCTGCTCTAAAAACTTCGCAAGAAAATAGTAGTTTTTTTATAAAAAATATTTAAAAGATGATTTAATGTTTTTTTTTTAAATTATTACGATTAAATTTTTAACATGGGAAGATTCAGATGGATTTTGCATATTAAGTTTCAATTAGACGCCGTGAGAATGTTCGCCCGTTGGTTCGTGTCGCGTGACGTCATCATCGACCAATCAGAGCGAGCCTACTCGGGACATTAGTACTTTGACATTATTTTTTTTTATTCTACGAGTGTTTTTTTAAATAATGTTTTATTTTCCAGCGACTCTTTGCAACTTGTTCCCGGACAATAACATACAGGAGTTGTTTAAGAAGCTGTACTCGAATTCACCGAGAGTGGTCGCACCTAAGAAATCTGTAAATCTATGATACGCTTACATTTCTACAATAATTGATAGTTAATTTTTTTTTTCGTTATCTGTAAAACGATAATTTGACGTTGCATTTAAAATGTAGCTGGCAACTTTAAAAAGAATATCTTAGATAATATGTGTGTCAGTTTTAAATTATTTTTGTACGTACTATATATTGTTTAGTGGTTATAAATAATTCTCGAATTTGTGTTTAATTGTATGGAGTTTTTTAGATAAATATAAAGTGCGATTGGTTTATGAAAAATAGATAAAATATACACATTTTTTCTGTTATAAAGATAATGAAATTTCCTCTCCTGTTTGTAGGCGTTGAAAGAAATTTCTGTTCTACTGCTTTAATGAATTATTTTTAATCAAATAGTGATTAGCAAATAAAAGTATTCTATGGAACTTATTATATGCAGCGAAACACATGTTTACCTTTATAGATTTTTTTTGAAAATCTGTTTTGATGACAGCTGATGATGACGTGAATGGACCCTTCTCAGCTCTATTATGAGCGTGTTTTTCGTTTCTATTGTCCCATTTTTTTCAGTAAAACTTAAGAAAAATCATTATCACACGTGTTTACTCTAAATGTAATTTATATTAGTATGCGTTAATAACGCAAATTGTGCTGTAAGTCGGATGTATTAAATATCGTGATGCTGAATCTATTTCGATACGGTTTTCACGATCATGGTAAGAGTTGACTTTTTATATAAAGGCATTATCGACATATGTATGAAGCTGAGGGTGGATAGAAAAATTATATTAGTAAATTATATAGCTAATTTTTTACTTCGTTATTTATTGTGATTTTTCTTTTATTTTCATAAAAATAAACGTATATTTGTTCTTTTACACCGTTGATCGCATGTTTGTCAATTCTGATCCCATTATCATTATGAAATGTTAGCTCATGTCAATGTTTTTGAGGTGACTATTACTAAAGTGAACAGATATATTCGTGGGCGGACATGTACACAGACAGACAGAAAAATATATAAAATTACAATTCTGGGTTGTGTTAAAGAAAAATCATTGAAGTCCAAGTCATAGACAAATTATAATTTTATTTATTGGTGTATGTCATTGGTATTGTGTCATCTTGTCTATGTATTCAGCAAGTGACGGTTCACTGTAATGTTGCCACTAATTAATTTTGAGCGTGTGTATATTGCTGATTTGCCATAATAAATGATATAATTGTTAGCCGTAATTGGGAATATTTAGTACAAATTCTGTTGAAATTATATTGTTGAATTAACATAATTTTTATTCGATGTTATATTTTCATGTCGCTGTGGTGATATATTTATAGTCGTTATAAGTAAAAAGCTTTGCTCTATCAAATTGAGGTTTTGTTTGAGAGTTGTCGATCAATTGACACGCGAGGTACTAGAACATAATGTAAAAATAAAATAATGATATAGAAATTAATAAAAAATAATTTAATAAAAGGAAATGGTAGCTACAGATTTGTATATGGCAACATATTTCAATATAGTTTAATTCAAATAAGGCGAAGTATTTTTTTTTGTATTGTCACAGTCGAGAAACATGTGTCCATACCGCTCTGCACTGGTTCCAAATGTATATTCTCCATACTGATAATGGCCGAAATATATACATACAATTTTATAGGTACATTCAATTGTATCTATGAATCTAATGTAGACGCTTCGGATGGTACACGTTTTGTGACATTACGTAATGTCACAATGTCACGTTACGTGTTCCATTGCGTGCTAACAGTTGGGTGCATACAAACATGGTCAGTATGAAGTTGTATTGGTTTCGTCATAGGGTGATATGTTACTGACTAGTCCAGAATGTGGCATTATGAAAAAAGTCTAATATGTAAAAATGTTCTTTCCATTTTGTATTCCATTGTGTCTTATTCATGTTATTGCCTTAAATTTATACATATCAAAGTTGCATACATGTGATGTTTACGCGTATTTTATTTTCCACGGTGTAGCGATCTTCTAGTGGTAGCACAGTATTTATTTACGTTAGATTAGTGAACATTCCAGGGAAGAGATTTGTGAAGTAATGAACTCGTACCTTACATTGTTTATCGGTTTAATAAAGTTATTTTTCAATTATAAAATGCTTCTTATTTTACTGGCCTTTCACACCCATAGTATTTTATCGTGGTTATTTTTAGTGTTTTGCTTCTAAGTGCGCAGTATCATCATCATCATCAGCCTGCTCCCGTCCACTGCTGGACATAGGCCTCTCCAATGGCACGCCACTGAGCTCGAT
>DWJK01000156.1:0-27098 GCA_018248815.1 Croniades pieria auraria
GGTATTCGATCGCACATTTAAAATACATTGCATAATGCCAAAGTAAATTTAAAAAATTATCTCACGAAAAATCCACACCCTGTATAACTCCTGCAAAACTTAGTGACAGTGCTATATTAAGAATCATTTGTAAGCCTTGACACCAAAGTACAACTGCAATAAAGAACAGCTTACACTAGTCAGAACAAAGAAAAGTTATCTTTTCTCTTAAGGATATATCTTTTGGAGTTATTTCATTCATTCATGTTACCTAGTTGCATGATATTGATGTATCACAGACGCAAATTTTTTGTGAAGATAATGTTTATAGTAGGTAGTGAAGACTTTCTTTTAAGAAACTTTCGTTTACAAAGCATAATTAATTCAACGCAATTAAATGCGCAAATCCATTAGCATCCCGACACAGGGCTGCGGAGTCCTAATTGAATTCTCTCTACATCGTTATGTACTCCACACCCCTATCTGTGATTAGGGCGTAACGATGTTTAAATTGACGAAGGGCTGAACATTTGAATACTAAGCTATTTACTTAGGGGTAGCTAGCAAATATAGGCAATCGTGATAACTATTCCATAGACACATGTCGTTCCATTGAAGGTTATTATTAACAAATCGTCACGCTAGGTATTTTATGTTGTAGAGAGAACGAAAAAAGGTTTTTAATTTAAATAGTAATAAACACGCCTCACAATAATAAACAATTATCTATACTGGAAGTAAATAACTAAACACATCTTTTCGATATCGGGAATCAAATTGAGAATCCTCCAATCGTAAATCTGTATGGCAACGTCTGCATCAATTGAGCCGTCAAGTGCAAAGCAATCAATGCTTGCTACATCTTGTTATCTAGTGTATGTTTCCCGTGTGTTTGAAACCGCAATTCACAAGCACAGCCATCGTTTCAACGGTTCTACGATAATACAGAAAACGGTATCTAATATGATACGTATGCATGTATACATACATACATACATGTAAATTTTTAACAATGCAAACGACGTAAACCAATTAGTCAGTCTAACATATAACAATCATGGCTCCCAGCATACGCCTCAGCTTACGTGAGGAGATGTGCATGGTCAATGCACACTAACGCTCGAGCTGTATAGACGACGCCGATGAATAGTCGTTTTCAATCACCAACTCGATTCGGCCGAAATCGATTATTATCGGTTTAATTGGTAACAACTAATTGGACACGCACCTGTTATTAGCTCTAATAAAGGAGATTTTAATTGGCAAATGAATAATTAATTCGCTGGCACAAAGCGACAATCAAACTAACGAGACTCTGAGGCGTCAAAAAGAGCAATTTATGGAGCTGTGACGCTGTATTGTTTATTTCTTCGCCTCCCACCCCCCGCCCCTCCACTTAGGTGAGTTTCTCTTAAAGTAGGCACTTAGGAATTTCGCTTAATGAGTATATTGTAGAAAAGGTTCCGTAGCGGTTATCACCTGTTATAATAAATGTTCAAGATATTTATGAACCCGTATAGAAAACTTGTGTAAATGAGTTTATTAGCAAAATAATGCATTTCAACTGAAATATTCCTAAGCATATATACATATCAAATTTTTAACAGTCAATATACCTTTTAGAATGATTTAAAAAAAAATTTATATGATTTTATTGAATGAATTCAATACTTTGCAAGATCACAAAAAAGTTTCGTGAAAAAATTTTTTTGGAAGAAAAGTGCCTTTATTTCAATTTTTTTTTAATTGAACTATTTCGTCTGATATTCGCCCTACTCCGTACACAGTTTTTTTTGGACCAAAACATCGTGAGCAAATCTACATACATCAGCTAGAGTTCGTTATAATGTTCTCTTCAACGTGTAAAGTGGGCACACCCATACAGCCAGAGTGGCAGACTATGGCCTCACCACTCTCATTTTGAGAATTGACCCGTTTCCTGCAACGAAACTATAAAAGCATTTGTAATGGTATTTAAGAATTTGTCAACAATTACATAGACAGAATAATAAACAAAATATCAGCTTTTTGTTAAAAATTTAAGGCGATAAAGATTTTTCTGTTTATAATTATATAATTTATTTATAAGTAAATGGACGGAACTCCGAAAGTACCAATTTGCGAAAGAGTGCTCCAATCTTCAATTTACGTTATTAAGGGGGTGACGAAAAAGTTTTACGGCAAATTAAATAAGTCATTCCGATTCACCCTTCCGAGGTTTTTCTTTAAGAAAATTTATACCGACTCTTATATCAATTGGTAAATAAGTTATAAGTCCTATTAATGCAGTAGAAGCAGTAGCCATAGGAGCGGTTATCGTCTAATGGTTCAGAATTTTGCTTCCCACACCGGGTATACTGGCTTCAAACCTTATAGCGCACTTCTATACAATACAATACAAAACTGCTTTTATAATACATCGCGAGAAAACCTCGCGACTCCCGGACACACTTTAGGAGTCTCTTAGGCGTGTGAAATCAGTCAGTCAGTTGGCCACCTTGGTGAACTACGGCCTTGATTAGACTTCCTATTCTTAGAGGAGATCCGTTTCCAACAGTTAAAAAATAAATATCGATTTAAAAAAAAATTAAAACAAATATTAGAAATTAATTACATACTTACAAATGCTCATTATGTAAAATCAATATTTCCGATACAAATGAAAAATTATTGCGACTATTACTCTAAACTAAACGCTTTCTATTTAGTAAGGTTAATCCGATTTAAGATTCATTTGCGAGGATTACGGAATGTCGCCAGTTAGTTCACAAAGTATAATTTATCATGAACTTTCTCTAAAGACATCTCTAAAGCAGACACCGACCCAGAAGCCGATTGCTTATGATTGCAACTAAATTAAAAAAGCATTTTAGTTTTATTTTATTTATAAATATAGAAAAAAAAGAGTACAATGATAGGCGAAGCAAAAGCCATATTGATGTAGAGCCAAGTAAAAACTGAATGGAAACCAACACGAGGGACAACGCCAGCAATTTATTTTTCATTACGTGATAGTACAGTATTTGGCCATAATCTCGCGTGATGGAAAGCAAACTTGAGTCCTATGGTAGACCACGCATACCTAGAAAAAGTCTATTCACCGTTATCTTATAGAATCATAGTTTATTATATCTTGATTTTCCCAAGTATCTGAAAAGGAAAAAAATAATTAATTAGTATTTTTGGCATAAAGGATGAATGGTATGATGTGTAGAGATTTTATGTAGGGAGCAAGATGATGAAAAAGAAACTCATGATCTAAAAAGAAGAATAAAGATTTGTTGTGCCACCCAATTTCTTTATTATGGCCACATCCCACATTCTTACATTATACAGCGCACATTATTAAAATGACAATAATAATAATAATAATAATAATCGACCCATTTATCATTCCACTGTTGTAATATGGGTCTCCTCTTATATTGAGAGAGTTAAGGACAAAGTCTGCCACGCTGGCCAAGTGCGGGTTGGCAGACTTCACACACCTTAGATTTTTTTTTTTTATGCAGTTACTGAACGAGACTAAAACTCGCATATCTTAACTATACAAACCAGATACTGGGTGAATCCGGTGTGCAGAATGTACTTCAGGTGTATAAGGTCTGTAAGAATGTATTAATAATAAAACATTGTTAAAACATCTCGCATTTCTACCGTACAGTTGTTAAATAACAAACGAGTTTATTTATTCAAGAAGACACGAGGTCGGAAATGAATGGATTTTTCACGTGTACACATCAATCTTATTGTTATCTGACAGCCAGTGATCGATTCCATAATGTAACCGTATCTGAGTGGGAGCACGGCTGAGGACGCGTGTCGTCTGTCTGATGTTGTCTCGCAGTTTATTGTTCTCTCCATGTACAGGCTAATGATCTTATATGTACGAAATATACTGTCAGTATAAAAACACTTTTAAACACCATCGGGTGAGATTGAAAAAATAATATTTTTTAAATTTTCATACACATTATGCTTCCGGTTAAGTTAGGTTATGTTAAAAAAGTTTACAACTAATCTGTCCAACATTTTTGATTTTGTAAAATCCAATTCCTTTTTTAAAATTTGTACAGTACGATTTTTTTTAAGTGCTGAGGCTTAGGTAAGTATAATCACTTAACATCCCGGAAGTTGTTTATGCACAGAGCAATTAATCACAATTTGTCCTATTGCCTTAAGCCATTCTAGGAATTTATTTATTGCGAAGTAACATCACGCCTATAATCCTCGAAGGGGTAGCCAGAGAAGTGTAGTACACTCCCATGTTTCACCAGTTACGTTCACGTCCCATGGAATAGGTGGTGAGGTGAACCTATTGCCATACAGCGGGCACAGATCCAGACTCCTAGTCACTGCTATAAATTCTAAATTAGAAAATTCCAACAGTATTCTACCCGGAATTTGAACCCAGGACCTCCATTGCGAAGTGCATCCCTATTGCGAAGTGTTGCGTTTTATCCGATCTATTTCGTGTTTTTCAACATGAACACAAACTATGGGACGACACTATTTATTTCATATCAATAATATAACCTAATTATGTACGAATGTCTAACACAATCTATTGTACGACTACATTAATTGTATCGCGGTAATTACATAGAATTGAAACCTGTCTTCAACCTTGTACTTGTTCTGCCACAATAATTAGTTTCTCGCAATACCCTCCCTAGCTTACAGCAATCAAAACTCACAAGCGGTACTGACAGCCGTGGCAGTTCAGTTGGATTTGAAATAGAATTACGGGCATTATTAAAGTTAAACGAAATCTATTGTTACCTTTCCGATAAGTATTACATGTAAAGTGTATATATAAAGTCATAACGGCCACATATGCATCACCCTATCAGTTAAGTGATTAGCGTCAGTGATTAAGTTAGGGTTCGATTCTCGCTCAGAATAAATATTTATGCGCTCGTGAGTCTTCGTTCTGTGTAAGTCGAAAATTATCATTATAAAAATATATTCGAAATTCCTGTAGGTGTGTATATGTATCATCCAATTATCTTATAAGCTGTGCGAATTGCGTATCAGTTGACCGTGCTTGTGTTGTCCCAAGTCATTATTATTACAGCTAACACACTACATAAATATCACGACGTACATCCCCCTTTTTTAAACACAAAAATGCAGCACAATTAATTTGTATTAAGATAAATTCATCTATGTCCCCGCCACATTCCACAGCGCCAGAAAAATGTATTGCCAATTTCCTAAAGAAAATCGAGACCAGTTGACAAAACTTCCACTGAGGTAACGAACTATTTTCGTTCGGTGATTTTTAAGCACGTTTAAAAACTGTTGCGTAACATGACATGCCATATTCGACTGCGAGCCACAACACAAACCTTCAAACACTCATTCATAACTGTATTTTTAGGGAAGAAATGTATTATTATATAAAAGCACAAATTTTGGGTCGACTCCACGACGGGAGAGGCAACGTCTCAATTGGGAATAAAAAATATATATTTAAAAATGTTCTTCGATATGAGATGAACTTTTGTGATTTATCTTTTTCTAAGTTATAAGGGAATTTTTCTCACATTTGGCTATGGTTTGACTATACTTATTATATTTATACACATTCTAAAACTGCTCTTAAAATCTAATATACTTATATATACGAAGTTATGGTGTAGCGAACATAAAATATTACGATGCGCCAACCAAGACGATATTAAAAATGTGCTAAGCGCTTACTCGTTAAAAACCACTTGGTTGCCTGAAAATTATATAAAGTTATATAACGTTACTAAGTATAATTATACTTAATAATGTTACACAACTTTATAATTGATAACTCATAAATATTTTGATTATCTTTAGCATGACCATAACCAAAATCGTATTGCTCCGTATTTTCTAGATGTATGAGTTTTTTGTATGAGGATGTTCAACCAACATCTAGAAGTATATCTTACAGCAACAGATTTTTGATAACGTTATTCGCTTTGTATTCGTTTACAGGTTCCTGTTATATTTCCTATAACACAGTCCTCTTGAAACCTTATCATAAAGTAAATTCACATTCATAAAGAATGGCAGCATAAATACGGTAAATTTGTTTGTTAAAATATTGCTCAATTGTAAAAATTTTCTCATCCGTAAACAAAATTTTTCTGTGACATACCTTTGCGTACCGCTTAAGTAGTTGTTTTCATTTTACCACCCTATTCTTTTTTAAATTGTCAGTCAAGAAATGACCAGTGCGTCTCTTATAGGCTGCAAGTCCTAAGTCATCTTTTAAAACACGCGACATTGTTGTAGGTGCTCTCTTCATCTCCCGAGATAAAATCTATTTTCTTCGGACAGGATTTCTTCGAATTCTTTCCCTTACTGCTTTGATCGCCTTTTTCGTACGAACACTACGTGGATGGCCAGATCTTTTTCTGTCACAAACAAAGGAGGTTTCATTGTACCTATCAATAGCCGGTACACAAATATTTGACTTAATACCAAGCGTTTGGAGGATTTTCAAAACTGTATTTGGCTCCAAACCTACTTTATGTAATTTAATCACAGCGATTCGGTTCTCTTTATTACTCCACTCCATTTTAATATCACAAAATGTTTTACAATATATTGAGGCGAATTAAGAAAACACAATAAACAATCGTATAAAAATGACAGATTCCAAATTTAAAAGTAATATTTTGTTTATGTTTAATCGTAACAGTATTTATGGTCAGACTAAGTATATTGTACCTCACGTAACTAATGATATGCACGGCGTAGCCTTGAATTAACAATTTGTTATATTGCCAAGATAACCAAAAGTTAAAGAAGAAATAAGTAGTTAAAGCATAATTTTATCAAGAACAGTAACTGAACCTATTAGTTTTCTATGCCATCCTTTTATATGTACCATAAAAAATATTTGCCTCAAATGTCTTGTCCAATTAAAATTGTATATTGTTGGACTAACAAAAAGCTAATTTATTTCAAATCACATTCAAAATGGATTGCTCGTTATTCGCGGGTTCGGTAAACGGTTTTTAATTTTTTTATTACACATTATAAATTACAGACTTATTTATTTAAAAAAATATATTTAAATTTTTTTGGTTGATTATGCTGACCTGTGAATATTATACTTAGAAAAAATTATGTCAGAAAAAAAGCAAATTCGGAACACAACGCCACCTACCGGGTCTAATTGTCAACCACACAAAAAGCAAAAAAAATACCAAAATGACTTAATTAATCATAATCTTAGTACTGTATTCTTAGCACCGTACATAGTTTACTATTTTTATAACCAGCAAAAATTACCATTAACTATTGTTCCTTGGTACCGACATTACGCCGACTTAACCTACATATTCTTTCAAGTTCTTCTCTGCATGAATTTGAAAAGATATGTGAGTTAAGATTTAAAATCACCATTTATCATATTAAATCCTTGAGATACAACAAAATGTAACATTAAAAGGCATATCACGTAGTCGTGTAGAGATCAGACATGCTATTTTAAAACTTTTCCCAACGCTACTCCTGCCGAAAGCGAACGAGGGGAGAATTCGTCGACTTTTATATAATGCAATTTTAAAATTGTTCAACTATACATATGACGAACTCCTACTATCCTGGTAATATACGATAATTTTAATTATTAAGATGACATAATATTATGACATGGCGGTACTAAATAATTCTATCGATTTAGATTAAGCGCCACCTAGAATACAATATCCACATTAAGTTAGTTTCTATAATACGACACTAGATGGCTCTGTGCAAAGTCCTGAATCACGCTAACGATTGTATCGCGGGGATTGTATAAGTGGCTAACAACGTAAAAAGTTACGTGAAACGCGACTGTCGTGGTTGACAGCAGCGACTGCTTAACATATTTTTTTCTATAGCAAAAGGCGTAAAAACCCTTTTGTTTATATAAATATATTTAATTTGAAATACATCGAAGTGTGGTAAGTTCCACATCATGACATGTCAGTCATGAAATACTTCAATACATGTCATGAAGTAAATATAATATCATTCTATCCAAAGAATGATAAATTATAGGCGACCACGCCACGATATACGTTTAATATAGGAATAACTATTAGCATAATAAATAAGCGTTGGACAATGAGTCGACTTAGACGTAAATACATGGATACAATCTTCAAACTAGACACATGTCAACAAAATTGTCCTAAGCATATTCGAGTACTATTTTTAAAACGGTTTTTTAGCGAGATATTTTCAATAAAACTGACACTAAATTTCTTTTCAGTATTTAAAATATTTATATACAATAACAATTTTATCTGGTTTCTGGTTCGACTTGCCCGTTGGTTGGTCCAGTGGTCAGTGAGCCTGACTGTGGAAACCAGCTCGATTAGAAACCAGTGTGTACCACTAAATGTTTCCCGAGAAACGGCTACGTTATGTGCAGAAAACTATATAATTTGTTGACATATCAGCTCAAAATTTGTCCACTAAACAACTCAAAACTTATATTTTTTATGTATAAATGAATTCATAAAATTCGCCTGCGATGGAGGACATCTCAAGGGCCTAACTTCTAAACTGTAATTTATTTATTTCCGACCAATATTGTATAGGAATCATTGACTCATAATAGTATGATTAATAGGTAAAATTTTATTATGATTTAATTATTTGTTGACTATAACATTTATTAGATAATATTATATATTTCAAATGTAATGTTGAGACTTGAGTTTCATAAAAATGTTGCTCGTGACTTGATTATTATATAGTTACATATACCCGTTAATGTAACACACGATGATATTAGCCTCTGAATAAAAAGAATTTGTTTGTCTGTCTGTGCGTACTACATGTTAAGTATTTGTAATAATATTCTTTATTTGCATAAATAGTGTCGTTTTTAGTTTCGTCCGGCGTCAGCGATCTTATTCTGAGTGGAAAGTTAAGATGCCGAGATCGATGAATTCGTGGCGCATTGTAGTATAATAAAGAAATCAAAAGCATTTAGATGTCGACGGCTCGTCACGTGCAGAGTGGGTGAGAAGCGATGCAAAGAGGGCTTATGTGGCTGGCACAGTGGCCGCCTCGCACTGACGTGGCGAGTTCTCGTGTCGGAGCCCAAGACGTGTTCACTTGTATGTATATATTATAAATACTCCTTATTAAGCAGCTGATATTTCAGATTCAGACTGTATGAATCATTGAGGCCCTTATTCGCTTAGGGCTTTCGAATCGGCAACCGTTAATATGCAATAATTAATTTAATATAAATGTAGTTGGTTCTAATTAGCATTCGCCCAACTCGAAGTCTGTCACTGCGCCGCACTTCCTGAGGAATGAGACACTCGTCTTCGATAGACACATAGACTAGTCACGACATGCCCCAAACCAAAACACATATTGTTATCAAAAAATGTATTCACAATAAATGTGTAGGGAGCGGTGTAGTGAGAAATATATGTACATTCTAGCGCCTACTTTAAAGAAAGCGTAAGTATAGAGGTGACATTGTGTTAAAGCAGGGCAAGAGGGCGTTGTGTCTGAACAAAGGACGCGGCTAAGTCATCGGCTCCATGCTCGATACTCAAATGTACTAAAATGTGGTGCACTAACGGCAAGCTGTGTTGCAAGTTGAGGACACGAGTGACTAACATTAATATTGTCTCCCCAGTTTTCAACCCTGAGGAGCCACGCCGTGGGCTGCTCTCTCCTGACGAGTGGTCGGCTGCAGACAGGGCGCCTCTCTGTCTACTCAGCGTGCGCGGTGAACGCGTTATACAGATTTTTCATATACTATTTAAATCTTAATATAGAAAATACTACTCTACAGATTTTATAAGTTTGACAGTTTTATATCTATATGTTTATTATCTAGCTATTATATATAACATGTTTATATTATCTATTATATCTATACGTTTATTAATGGAATTACAATACCATTTTTTATTGCGTGGTGGTCAAAAAGAACGTCTACTTATTTATTATTTTTTATGACATTTTCGAATAACCTGTTGAGTAACAATATCTGCTTACAAATGCCGGTTTGCGTACGAACATCGACAAATTAGGGTCGGTAAGTTTTGAAGCGCGTCCGCGTGAGGCCAGTGAGGTAGACGTCAGTAGGTTGCAGCGAGGCACACGCGCCAACACTTCTGCACAGCCGCACAAAACGCACACATACTTGTTTCATCAGAACGTGTGCTTTCCTGCCTGCGAGTAAATCGTCTACACAGGCACGTATTTGCAATTGTATGTATATACATATCATCATCATCATCATCATCAGCCTATCTCAGTCCACTGCTGGACATAGGCCTCCCCCAATGAGCGCCATTGATTACATACATATGTATGTATGTAATCAATCAGACATGTGGTCACGATAGGAGAGGCGACCGTAAGTTGTCTCTGAAGGAGTATTTATAAAAGATCAGTGAAAATTTCTTCGACGGTATAATACCAAAACCTCTCGAAGAGGTTACAAGCTTTGATGTCGGACGCAAATACAAGTGCGACGCATCCGAACATTTCAGATCAGTTTGTTTCCAATAGTATTTTTAAGGGAGTCATATCGTTTTAAATATTTCAATAAACGCAGGCTTTAAGGTGTATCAAATACCGTTAAAAACATCAATGCACTACATGTATACATTAAGAAAAACGTATTCTTTGATCATTCATACCTAGTACCAAACCAGGCATCATAAAGAATTTCATGCTCTCGCTGTTGCTCAGCAGTTGTCTTAAGAGGTTATTAATGGTGATTTTATACTCTTTTGAGTTAATATATCCCAAGCGGGAACCAAAAGAAATTATTGCCTTTATTATTATTCATTCGCAGTTAGCGAGTCATAACAAAAACATTAAGGCGGCGATAATCACGTTCTACGGCCGACCGCCCGCGCTGTGCCGCGGCTCACCTGTTTAATATTAATCTGTGGCTATACGTTTATTGCGGAGCGGTCAGCTCACAGATAGCAATAATAGCTAGATTTGTTCAAGCGGCCCGCGATCCAGGACCTCTACAAATATCCCTACATGTGGAAAACGGTATATTTTGATATACTTTCTATTTACGAGTGTATACTGTTTACATTTACTCCAAACGTCACAAAAATCTATTCAGTAGTTGGTCAATGTGGGCTCGAGGTCAGACTCAATCGTCGGTACCATGAGCCTGTCGGGCTCCAAGAAAATACTTTTGTGGTCATCAGCTTGACCATTGCTAGACATAGGCCTCCCCTAAGGAGTTTTAACTCATAATGCTCAGGCTGACCTAGACATGCCGCGCAGAACTTCATTGTCGCTATTGCCAAATGTACAAAATTAGGTAATGCTTTATCGTCCTCTTTAATCTTTGCCCTCGTACTGGATTCAAAACCGTTTAGCTCAGAGGGTTCATGGTCCACATCTCAAGCCGGACGTAGCAAACGTTTCGTCCTCATTGTCTCCCTATGTTCTGTATGCTCACAACTCGCTGAACTTACGTACTGGATTGTAGGTTATAATTCATTTACTTCGACCTAACAGTTTGTTTATGTCCCGCATTCTACAGCCTTCGTAATTTACTTCAAAAAATTACGAAAATATTATAATACCAGAGTGAATGGGGTCAACATTAGGGCTAATGATGCAGTCAAATTATTGTTTTTCCCCGTTTGATTCAAATTTATTAGGCAGGTAACCTGTTTAATATTAATCTGTGCCATGAATACATTACAGATGTCGCCAGCAGCGTGCAATTACGGGATTCTTCCGACTTTTTGTCGACAGTGGATAGGCAGCCTGTTTATTATGCGACCCAGAGTAGTGTGCTCTCAGATTTAATTTTATACGGACATCCACGCGTTGTACAGCTCCACTACATTTTTCTCGAAATGCGAAAAGGATATATAATCCATCAGATGGAGAGTGCTTTACAAATGACGCGAATTGTTAGAATATTCGTTTAACGGACTGCTCGGTTCGTTTCTACGCAGGTATCACATTGGGTGTTATTGAATTAAGTAAATATGCTGTTTTGTTTCGAGTTCTAGTTGGTTTTATTTTATTGATCCAATGAAAAAGGGGAGCAGAGTTTACAAATTTTAAGTATATTAGTAGTATTTCACTAAGTTAACTTTCACGTTGTATTCATATATATCAACAAAAATGACACGTTCATTCGCCCCACAGCGACACTTGGGCTAAATCATGCGTTTCATGTGGCAACATTATCGACTGAATTTCCGACAATCCTTAAATTGACTCCGTCGTACATGGCGACAATATTACAGCCCGAGGGAGAGTAAAGACGGGATTATTACAGTCGCTTGTTCCGGAAAGGGCGGCCTCCAATATCGATTGTTTGCTGAGACCGCGGCGATCTCCCGTTGTGCACTGATCTAGTCACGCTGTTGGCAAGTGCTCGCAAAAACTCTTAAAGTTTTACCGAAGAAGCAAAGTTGGACGTAAGCGCTTCTCTTACTAAGATCTCTTACTAATATCAACATCTCATTTTACAAATTAGAGAGGCTATTAATCGTTGTCGTGCACATCCCCCGACATTGATAGTTATGTCCTGTGACGTTAGACATACAACAATCGGAAGAAAACTGCTGTATAACATTGAATATACAACATAGCAGAAGCTTTGGTCACTCAGGTCCACGCAAAAAAGTGCAGTTCGAATAGTTAATGACTCTTTTATCATTTCACTGTTGGAATATTGCTCTCCTCTCATATTGAGAGAGTTAAGGCCATAGTCACTCACCATTAATAATGTTTCACATATAAATTAAAAAACTATGTGTTCAAGAGTGGTGATGTCAAAATAAGAAACAGCGTTGTCCAATAGTTCGCACATGTGTGTAGAGCGAATGGCAGATGAGAGAATGACAAAACAGATACACAGTGCGAAGGCCATGGTTTACAAAGATCTAAACCAAATAGCTCAAATACTGGCTAACGGGAGAGTCAGAAATCTGCGAGAAACCGACGCGTGTTTGAGGAAAATGATACTGAAGAACACGTTATTTCTGTAAGGATTCAAATATTTAGCATTCAATGCTCTCTGTCTACCCCGCCAGATCCCTAACGTAATGATATAATATATTATATTTTCCGAGAAACTCGTAATAGATCGTTAGAGACTACTGGTATCCAATATTTTAAAATAACAGATACCAGAGCTAAAGCTCCATAATTATCCCAATTATTTTTGTCTCCTTTGTTATACAACGGCTTTTGTACAGTAGGTAGTTTTTGTTTAAAAGTAGACCTCAATTTAAGCTTCAATTTATGTTATGATTATATTCTGTGGAAATATGTTGTGAGTACAATTTATTTTCGTAGTAATCCCATTGTATTCTACTATATTATTTGTATTTTTAACGTAACGTAACATCACGCTTGTAATCCCCGAAGGGGTACGCAGAGGAGTGTAGTACACCCCCACGTTTCACCAGTTACGTTTACGTCCCGTACACCGGGCACTATTCCAGACTCCGAGTCACTACTAGAATTTCTAAATTAGAAAAATCCAATAGTAATCTAACCCGGGCTTTGAACCCAGGACCTCATGATCGGCAATCGCGCGTGCAACCGCTCGACCAACGAGGCAATAAATTTTTAAGTTCTAATGTGATAATGTTTATAAACAAATATTCCAAGTCTTTATTTTTACATTGAAATAAATATTTTAATCGGTGTGGATGAGTAAACTGACACCACTGAACATAACACATCGAGTTGCGGTGTTACCCGATGCAATGGCAAGCTAAGTCTCTGCTGCAGCGCGGCTAGCTGTTCGGACACCGCTAATCTAGAAACAGATGGCCCTGTGAGACTGGTCCCTTGACGATATTGCTATTATTTTTTTATGTCCGTCTACCAAAGCACGTCGTGCTGGTCGAGTCGAATGGGCATCTTTTGTCAGCATTTTATCATAATAGATATCATCAGTTAATTATTTCGCGAAATAATGACATCTGTAGCGTGGCTGTGGAACGAGTATTGTAGACGAGGGTCGTTTTAATCCGAGGGAGAGCGGTTCGGTTTATTCGTTTGCGGCGAGGGATGTCTGGCCGATCTATGTATATAGCTGCCGATAAGTTTCACGATGTCTCACCATCGGCGTCGAAGGTCTCAGGCAGCCGATAACAATCACATAAAAAGACATTTTAGAATTGTCTATTTGGGCAAAAATCGAAATTCGATAAAATCCTGTGTTAATCATTATGTCGAAAATACGCTTTATTTAACTTCATTTTCTGGCGTCGCGGATATCATCACCACCATCCAAACTTTTGTCCCTTCACTGCTGGGCGATTAGCAGACTTCACATGCTTTTTCGACCTTTGATGTTTCACTGTTGGCACGGGCACCTCGGAATAAGAGAGTTACAGTCACAGCCAGTCAGTTGTTCAATGTTGGCCTTTATCATTACAGCGAGGATTACTTAATGTCAAAAAATATAATCAGATTTGCGTGCTACGATCCAAACCCCAGTCCGCTGGTGCAGGAGGTTGAAACCTATACCTATCGTTGCGACCAAGTGACGCGCAGCAGTAACCAAGCCAGAACAGCTGATGTCCGGTGACTATTTAAAGAAAATAGAATGCTTTGTTACACCGCCGTGGATAACAGGAAAAGTAGGTACGACGTAGTAAACAAATCCTTTAAAGCGCCAATTGAAGCCCACCGCTCTATAAACGCACCCGAGAGCTTAAAATGTAAAGCGATGTCGGGCGCGGTCAATATATTTGAGATTAATCTACATATCGGTTGTTCCAGAAGTTCTCGTTGAACATGTATCATTGTGTAATCACAGTTAGGGACGCTCCGCGCCCGCTGTTCGTATGGCGGAGGTCCCGGTGCTGGAGGTGGTACTTGTGGCCACCGCGTTCTCCTCCATCTTCGTACGTTAAGTTTTGTATCCACATTCTGTTGGATACTTGTTCAACTGACACTGCACCAATCATAATACTCTTAAAAAGTACATTTTACGTGTGATGTGAGTGTTGACAATACAGTCAAAATATATAGTAATGAGGATTAAGATAATAACGCCTAGTCGAATTCGGCTCGGAGAAACAATTAATGACAATTGAACTATGAAGCAGGTTTATGAACCGAGTGTATGTAGTGCGATTGAAAGAGGTAAATTTACCGTAGAAATGTTATCTAATCAAACCAGAGACGGCTAGTTCGAGATCACCTTCAATAAAAGAAAATGTGCTACGACTTTGGTCAAGATAAAAGAGGAAAACGTTTGTTAGAACCGTAACTAGTCTCCACCTGGGAGTTAGGCGTGACAAATATATTTCTTTATATGAATGTACGTACATAATATGTATGTATGTCACTAACAGAAGCCAGTATTGTCATTACTTTGTTACCATATGAATCTTTATGGTCCCCACTTTTTTTTGCCGGCGATCTAGCTCACCGACCCCGCACAGCCATGTAACTGCGATGCATATATCAAAGTATTATATGCTAACGAAATCAATGACAGTATCGCTACCTCGCGCGACCACCCGCGACCTCGCGCACTACGCCCGGTGGTCAGTGGCTGAAGGCAAGCCGACGCAACCCTCCTACCCAGTTATGGTTCCATTGTTGGTCACTGGTCCTTTCTCAAAATAAAAAGGTTTTATAATGGAGGCGTCGGTCGGGTGGTTGCAAGCGCGACTGCTGATCGAGAGGTTCTGGGTGCAATTCCTGGGTCCATACTAGTGGATTTTTGTAAGTTAGATTTGCTAGTAGAAACTTCAAGTAATGGTTCAATGTGCCCGGTGTATAGCAGTAGGCTCACCTCCATATCATAATGGGACATAAACATAACTGATGAAACATGGGAGTGAACTACACTCCTCTTACCCAGCAGTATTGTTACGGTTACAGCGCCGTTATTTCCGAGACGCATTAGCTCTCGCGCGGCACAGCACCCGGCTCGCCGCCCCTCCCCGTTACTGGTCAACGAGACGCTCCTTACTTGGAGTTGATAAACTCGTTTATATTTTACGTGAAACGAAATTTTAATAATTATATTAATAAAAAAGCCCTTTTTTATATGAAATAATGCAATATTCAAATGTTTTAACTCAACTCATATAAAGACGAAGTTTAAAAATTAACGATAATAAAACAAATTCAAAAATAGGCAAGTTTTAAACGTTAAGCGTAATTGAAGTTTGGTAGGTATATATGTTAATAAATGTATCATATTAACAAGTAGTGATATTTTACGTATGAAAGAAAGAAGAAGACAGTTTCTTTCTTTCTATTTATGAATCGATCATGTCGCACGGCCATTCCTCACATTCGCCTCTGTCAAGGAAAACATTGCAGCGGTCGTCCTGCCCGACAGCAATGCCAGCGCTGTAAAAATGTAATCAGCACTAAAATGATTTTGTACTTCGGTGATCAGTATTACGTCAAGCTCCTCGTACACCTGATTGCCGAAGTAGACGACACCCTTATCTACACCTGCACACATTGTTTTATGACCCGCTGTTACGTTAAGGAGCTTAATGGAGCTCTTCCTATCAAGGAGCGACCGGGTGCGCCACTCGCTAACTGCGACTGCGCCAAATTGCACTGGATCTCTGTTGTTGTTAAAAAACATTATAATACACTTCCATCCATCAACCTGTATAACTCCAGTGCTGGACATTAACCTCTTCGACAGCGGCGACACAACATCTGGATCTTGGCCTTTTCAAACTACTCGTAATCTGTTATCTTACTAAGTTTGAACCTTACAGGAAATTTTACCCAACCTTTTTCATACCGGATAACTTGCGTGTGGTTTGGTGTACAGACGCGTCGTTGCCTGCTTGTTACATAATCAGGCCGCACAAACAAATGACGTCCGTCTGTTTGTACCCCGTCTATCTGCCAGTCTGATCCTAATCAGCCGTAAAACTGGCATAATTAAAATTTGACTGCACTTGTACAAAAAATTAAGCTGGAACCAAAAATAATTGTTCTCTCCCACAATTTGTAACGAACGCCATTTTACGATTTCAATTAACTTGTGTATTCAACTGAACAGTTTTAAGGCTGAACATCGAGTTGGGTATTCACGAACATAGGCTTTAATGGAAATCACAAAGAGCACACCGTCCGGTGCGCGAAGGTGGCGCGCTGCGCTGTGAGGAAACATCCCCCCGGTACGCAGCGATGTGCGCAGAACTCTGTATTATACTTCATTCAAATCGAGAATTTTCGTATTACTATTGATAACATCACGTAATGCCATCTAACTAGGTATAATTGAAGAGTGTCTTGGCACACCCGATAAAGACAACGACATGTGAACAAAAACATCGATATTAGCAAACGCGAGTTTAAATTTTTCTCATAATTCGACTTGTAGTGTACATGCAGATTGTAGTGTAATGCAGCCTGTGTCACTGCCATTTTTTGACATATGTAATCATATGAATAAAAAATATTTAATCAAGATTTCTCACTGCAAACCTGCCGGCTACATACATAGCGAAAAATGCTTTGATCCGACCCGAAGGCGGGCTTACAAAGACGGGCAATTAAAGCAAAGGTCGTCGGAACGAGTGGACTGGAAATCGTCTGTAACATTCATTTTCGATTGCCTAGTGTGGAACTTTTTGCTTTGGTTTATAAAACAGTTTGTATTGCCAATTAAAAGACACGAACTCAGTACGACGCGACAGATTCTAATTTTGGTGTTGCAAGAGGCGAGACAAGTATGACAGGCTGCATGTATTGTTACGGTCCTATTTCACATGGGACGAAAATGTCCCTTAAGACTATTAAGTTTTCCTGTCGGCAATAAGTGTTGAAGAGCATTTTGTAGCCCTTTGAGAATTGTAAATACAGGAGATGCTCGCTCCCAACAGTATTTTAATTGTAAGCGGCGTAAGGCGTGGCTGTACTAAATTTAAGTTATCGTCACCTACAGGCAGCTGCTGGCCCCTATCTAGGGTTCGTTTCGAAAAGGGTTGGTGTTGCAGTGTCGTTCTTCATTCTTATATAAAGTTTTAAATCTTAATGTACATTTATGTAATTAATGCATTTAATTAATGCTGTTAGAATTTTAACAAAGAATCTTTATTTATAGTGTCTTTCCGACTAATGAAACATGCTTTATGGAATTCAAGTATCATAAATTATGCAAGGTAGTGGATGTGGAGTGCAGCAAAAAATGTCATGAAAGTAGAATTTGTGCGGTAGAAATGAGAGCATTAGGAAGTATGTGAGTACAGCCGATAAGACGAGCGATGTGATCAGAGGACGATGTGGTGAGAAAGAAGATGTAGTGACTAGGACTAGGAACGGCCGCGCCCAACCGCGATTTGCCAGCGCCGAATTTTATCGCCTCTTACGACACACTGGTATCCCGGAATGGAGTTTTGAAATACATAGAAATATCGAGATAGGACGATAATTTTTTTGTCTTCAATATCACTTTTATAAGCACTGGTACGATCTTGGCTCTTTAGCACAAGCCAGAAAAAGTCCTGTCACTGAGGGACATATTAAAGGTAAATAATAGTTGCAGAGAAAGTACAACAAACGTTTCAGCAATACGTGAACTAGTTTTAGGAGTTTGTCTGCCGTGGTACGTTTGCGTGGTACGTTGTTGTTTCTCCTCCCCACCTTTCTTTGATAAAACACCCAAAACATTCAGAGTTTTTGCGGATATGTGCCGTTTTATCTGTGCGTATAACATACGAGCCGCGCGAATAAAATATCCGAAATATAGACCTTAAATAAAATATAAATGATAATGTGAGGAATTTTACACAATTACCTTAATTAAAATGTAATGGTGTCTGAAGGAGCAGGGGCGGTATCAAGCGATACTCATTTATTCAATGGGTATTATCGAAGCGTAAGAGCGTCCAAATTACATTAACAAACGCGGTGCGTTCAAATGAACGCGATATAACAGCGCTTAGCGGAATACGCCCCATAGTGCTTCGTAGTTATGTTTTTAATAAAATTTAACAAAAGCCGCCACCATATTCTCCTCCACAACAGTTCCAACAATTGACTGTTTTCAACAGTGACATTTTCACATTTGCGATCTATATCCACAGTTGGTCGAGTGATTGCAAGCGCGACAGCTGATCTACGGATCGTGGATTCGATTCCCCCGGGTCGGGTAATATTGGATTATTCTGCCCTAGCTTTTCTAATAGAAATTTCTAGTAATGGCTCGGAGTCTGAATCCGTGTTCGGTGTATAGTAATAGGCTCGCCACCCATCCCATGGTAAAATCATCTCCGACCATCGTCTACGTCTGTCACGGGCGTGGATCGCAAAATTCTACGGTCCCTGATTACCATAAACCTTCCGCGAAAGCCTTTCGCCATAGGGTATACTAATATGTATAAGAGGAAAACATAAGAATAATTACTTTTCTTAACCAAAATATAATAAAATTTAACTATTTTCATGTCGCTTTAGTTACCAGTTTCTTATAGTGGACCAGTGTAGTCAAGATATAGCGGAATTTTATACGTTCCTCTGAAATGTTTGCAAAATTGGTTACCTTCATGCAGGCGGCTTAGTATGCGAGCAGTTACTGAAGCTCCATTACGAAAAAATAATAAAAGTCAACGACTTCGGGAACTCGATAAACTTTTAGACACAAATGGAAATTATCTAGCTAGCGCCTCGAGTCTGCCTAACTAGTGCATCATGTTCTTATCACCGTGATGTGGGCATAGCGTTTGAAGCACAGAGACTCGACTACATTCGCCGGCCTCAGCCATATATTTAACTTGAGGCACGGGTTGTTGTTCAACCCGTGTGAAAAAGTTATTGATTCCAGGAACTACCCTGTAATTACGAGACAATAAAAGCCAGCGGCGGAGTTTCGAACGGGAACATTTGCAGACTGAGACATGACTTAGCAAATGTCAGATTGCAGCCTACTGACGAACATAAGCCCGCAAAGATGTCTGTTGGTAGGCTTAAAATGAAGTAAGTTCGTAACCAGAGTACACATCGAACTTCAAAGCTTTTGGGCAGACGAGTATTGTGCGTTCGATCTTTTCAAAGAATAACCAGTCTTCAAAAGACAGTACGATGTCCTCGATCTCACAAAAAACCCGTGATAGTGTTAAATGAATGTTCGTATAAGCTAAATTACTCAAATAGTTTTAACGTTAACATAATTAAATTCTGTTAATAACGTACAACATGAGACCTTGTTAAAGTTGTAAGATCAATTAAAACGAACGCAAATTGTAAGCGCTTCCTTTGGAGTTGTAAACTTTTCCCTAGAGAACAAACCGCGTACAATTAATCGTTTAGATGCTCCTTAATATGAACAGACTCGCACACGCGTTCCTTTGCTCACTTCACTCGCAGCTCACGGGTACAGAACGAAACCTGTAATTAACGCGCAGAGAGATCTGTGCAATGAGGCTATTGCGAATAAAATCAATCAGCCTCACCGCACCCGCCGGAAGAGGATTATCAAATAATATCCCGAGAGTCGCAGGCAGGAAGAGGGACGCACGGTATGTGTCACTGCTGTATGAGTAATGTAATTTGGGAGTTTAAAAATCGGTTAATAGATTGACTCTCACTATTCGTGCGCTAGCGGCGGCATTTACTGGCTTCCCAAGAGCATTACCGGGTGAGCGAGAAAACATAGCTCCATCCTTATCGTACCTGTCAGTCACAATCCCGCGCCCCTAGGTGTTTTCGTCGTCATTCAAATGCAATGCATGTAAAAATGCAAATAAATTAATTATAAATTAGACTACCTCGTTGGGCGAGTGGTTGCAAGCGAGACTGCTGGTCGGGAGGTCCTGGATTCAAATCCCGGGTCGGATATTATTGGATTGTTCTAAGTTAAAATGTCTAGTAGTGGCTAGAAATCTGGATCTGTACCTGATGTATAGCAATAGGCTCGCCGCCTATTCCATTGTGGGACGTAAACATAACTGGTGAAACGTCGGAGTACTGTCGATAATTCCGTAAATCAACAAATTAAATAGCATCGTGATGTGGCCCACCTGGTGATATTGCGTTCTATGAAACAATCTAACACTTCACCTCATGACGCTAACATGGGACATTTGCTATCGACTGGACTTGACGACGATACTCCTGACACCGGACACGTTACATAATAATGTACTAGTGCTGGGAATATATGTACTTCAAACAATTGCGCATTTGTGGTCATCGCATATGATAATGAGTAGTATTTTTATCCAAGAAAAATTCGGCTTCGTCTCCAATAAAACACTGCTTTTACTTGAAATATGTTTTATTACCACAGCACTTGTACGCAATGGCGGATCCAGGTGGGAGAGGGGGAGATCATGGGGGTCATGATCCTCTCCTGGGCTGGGTCCAGGAAGTCCTAATTTTAATTAGTGGTCCACCTAGGTAGGTGGACCACTAATTAAAATTATTAAACAATGTTTTGATATATTTTTTGTTGGAAAGTGGCACCACGGACCCTGATACGTTACTGTCATTGTTAATACATTAATTCGTTGTTCTATTGTTTACTGAAAGTTTAAGTTAGGGAAAAGTAACTTAAACATTATTAATTCGAAAAACATAATATTGCAAAATTTCTTTTATTTCAAATTAATCCAATAAAAAAAAATCATTTATTTTCAATATTATTGCTTTCATTGATTGTGTGGTAATCATTGAGTGATCCTCACTAGCTGCTAGGTGCATTCGAAAGCGCGAAAACCCTAACAAAATGAGCCGTGAAGCGTCGCCCGGCGCCGTAGACAAACATTGTGAGTGCGGACGCGCGCTTCATAAGTGGGAATATATTAAAAAGTTTATGTTCCGACTGGAGTGTTGCAAGGAAGGCGAATGCGGCGTCGCGGCGCCGGAAGTCGCGGCGAACAAACAACTCCGCGTCTCTTATTTCCAGCTCAAATTCAGACTTGTTATTCTTTGCGATGCTTTTCAAATTCGCAAAGTTGCCGGATGAGGCACGCGCGTGCGGGGACATTTTGAAAAGTTTCTTCGTGCATAACATTTTTCAAGGAATATTTTCCTCCGTTTGTTGTGGGTTGCTAGTATACGCTCTGGTTCCTTGCTGTTTACGTAAAATATTACGTTTTTAGTTGTTATTATTACAGTTAGCTTGTGTTGCGTGCGGACTGATGGGTCACCTTGACACACTATATAATATTTAACTGATAATAACAATATGTAATAGATAACGGTGCTCCCAGTGGGCGCGCTCTAACCGGGACAAAGTGAACATTTTCCACAGATACAGAAAGAAGTCAAAAGTCGTTTGGGCGCCATGACTACTATAAGTTTCCGAAATATCCGGAAAATTTACATATGTTTATGTAGAAGCTCCGGGTATATTAATGAGAAGAAAACGAGTTAAATAAACAAACTAGTTTTACTTGAGAAGTAATATATTGTTCAGATAAGAGGGCCAAATAACGCGTCAAGGCAGCCTTCAAACAATTATACATAACAATATGTCTGGACACAGCAAGGCAACTGCTGCCGAGGAAAGCTCGTGACGGCAATCTGTCGTCATCGACTGTTTACAGCAGCGCAGTCGGAGGATTGGGCATGCAAGCGTGGGCTTACGATGGCGGTATCGTTTTAAGTGTGGCTCAAGAGAATTTCCACGTGAATATAGACAACACCAATTCAGCTCCATCTTAAAACTGGAGGCGAAAGCAATAAGTTTGACAAGAATTTCATTTAGGCATTCTGCCCGCGCACGGCGAGCAGTGGTCGCAAAGTTTATTGCTTCGGATCAGCGCTGGCCCGCCGGGACAAGATCCGAGCACAATCGATTACAACATTTAGATATAGCTTAGGATCTGAACGTATACAATTGGCTCACATGGTCCCGGGTAGGAAAGAATCGATTCGGTCGGCGAATTATGAGTCGTGCGAATAATATGTAGGGTCACTGTTGTGGGACAAGCAGAAGTATGCGAATACTGTAATATCGGCTTAAAACTGACTTGCGATAGTATTGCATAAAAGATAGGACAGCATTGTGACGGCTTCCCGCGCTTACACCGGCCTCGCAACTATCTTATATGGGACATAAAATACGTATACAGTCGACAAGTCTACCGGAACTCACTTTCTACATCGTGTAGGGGGATAAGTAAATATAGGCATTAATGTTGTAGTGATATGCGACAACGTCGATTGTTGTTTCGACTGATTGAGATGCCACCCTGCCGCTCCTCGAGTCCGTACTCCTCGCCGTACACGTGGGGCCACGCGATGGACGAGCACCCTGGCCGCACGTGGTCAGGCGTACGTTCGTACGTTGGTGAATAACATTCGTCATCGGGCGGCAAATCGAATAGTGTGGGTTATTCGTGCACAAGTAGAAAGATTTTGGCAGGCTCCGCACACGGCGTGGACACGTTGGCCTCTTATCCAGCTCGCCAGCAGAGTCCAAATATTGTTCGTAAATATTACATTAAGTATTATAGAAATGCATTTAACGGAACCCGTTAATATGGCATACTGAACACGAACATCACAAGAAAAAATATTAACTACCTTTTCTGTCTACCGAATCTAAGAAAGTTTATGTAGGAGCTTTAGACCCTTATTAATACGATACCTGCAGATACTGAAAGGGACCTTTTTAAAAGCAGTATATTTTTTCTTGGCTTGAGACTCGAAATGCATCCACGTGAATTAAAGCCCTCCCTTATATTCCATGATTATTCGGTTAAGTTTGACTGCTAAGACGAACGATTTTCCCAAGGTCGAAGGTAATTTCTAAAGTTTCAAACCTACATCCCAAACAAAACGTGATATATTGTCACGCATAGCACCGCCTTCGTTCAAAGTGAATTATTGCGTGATGCACATGTTGAGACTTCGCCACACGAACCACGAAACATGCACCTTAGTAGAAAGCTTCTAGTACAGTTGTGAGCTGAGAGCTATTAGACGCGCTAACTAAAGCGTATTCTGAAGTATATTTTTTTTGAATATTTTGATCCAAAAGAAAACCAAAAACTCCTTTATCGCATCTCGCTCACTGTCTGACGCCGACAAACACCTATGATCCCACTTGCGGCAGATTTAATTACGCTCCGACTTCCGCCGAACTGACTGACTTTAAATTAGTTAACACGTCCCACGAGCGCGAGGCCCGGTATCAAACTCGCCTGCAGGCAGATTATAATTGCCTAGTCTCCCGTTGTCACCTACGTCAATGCGGCACAATTCATGTAAAATAAACTTTTTTGTATATCGGAACAAAGGCATATCAAACTTAGTTCATAGTAATAACTCGACACAACACGGGCCCTTTATGAACCTTCTCCTCTAGATAATCGATTAAAATCACACACACACAAAAGGCGAAAAGGGGTTGGTGTGTACACTTAATTAAAGAGTAGAAAATTATATTGTGATCAATAGAAAAAAGACCAGTATCCAACTGTTGAGCGATAAATGGTATAGGCGATAGGAAATGACGATATGTGTCAACTGCAGTAAGCGACTGGTAGACGGAAGCTGTCTATTTTGTTTTAAACATGACAGTTCGGAGCCAAAACTATCACATTGGTACTTTTTTATCAGTAGGTCCTCTGCCTCCTTCATTAGAAGAAAGTCTAAAGTGCACCGCTTGCGTTGACATTTTCTAATGAACAGCAGAACCCTGGCCGTCGCGCGCAGCAGTGTGATCCAACTCAGGATATTATCTTCGTTGGGCAAAGATAAATCTGAGCTGTGTTTGATCAATGTGTGCACAGATCGTTCCTCGCACAATTTTTCCTCTAGCGGTGTGATACGCTTGAGATCCTTGGGCCATTGATTTTCAGCGCGACGCAAAAAGGAAGGTCCTTGGAATCAGTCACTGCAGTAAACGAGTGGAGGAGCGTCTTCGCGTGTGGCTACATCTGCTACGTTCAGGTCTTCAACATCTGGGCCTTAGTCGGCGGTTCCAATCCATTCATAATATTGGGTGAAATTCGATCAATAGCAATTTTAAAACCAAATAAATCTTCGTTAGGATGCCACATCAATCCCAAAGTGCGCTCACTAGTGTTCGTAGCTCCATGTTGAAATTCGACGGCCGTAGGCGCGAGCGCGTCGGAAGGGATGGACTGCAAGACGTGGCGGCTGTTACTGGACCAACTCGTTATCTCGAACCCGCCTGATTTATGAATGGCTAAACTTTATGGGGTTAAATTGCGATGACGTAAGACCTAATTCATGTACTAAATTTTTATCAATCATAGAAATGGAAGCACCATCATCTAATAAAGCATAAGTAGTTACAGTACCTTTCGGTCCACTCAATTTCACTTTTACCACTTTAAGTAGCACACGACCGGGGTTGTCGGGGTCGCGAGCGCGGGACGGGTCAGGGGTGCTCCCGCGCCGCAGCGCCTCGCTCGTTGCAAGGGAGTGGGCCACGGTCTCGCGGCGCGCTGGTAGTTCACTAAGTTGACGCGCCGGTGTCGATGTCCGTTGCTGCCCGTTCTCCTCAGCTGATGTTGTTGTCGTGGCTGCGCGATTATTGTAGTGTAATGAGTGTAATGAGCGAGCCCGCAATCATCTATATTGCACACGGGTCCCGGGCAATTATTGCGCTCATGTCTTTCTTGTAAACAACAATAACATAAATAATTCGATTTAACATATCTCCATTTATCTTTTCTCATAGCCCGTTTGAATGAACGACATTCCGATAACAAATGTTTTTCCGGGTTTTTACAGAAGTTGCAAAAATTAAAAGAAGCTCCGATAGTCGTAGTAAATACAGGTCCATTGTAGCTACCGGGAGGAGACTTATCTTTGATTTTCCTGCTGGGTTGTATAATTTCGGGTTTTTTATAGTCATGCGTGACACCGACGACGGAAACCATTTCAGCTTCTCTCTTTAAAAATGCTGCTATTAGTTGAAGTTTCGGTATATTTGTTGACAATCTGGTGTATGCGTAGTCGGTCCATTTACTCAACAACATGCTAGGCAGCTTGGAGATAACAGCAGCTGATAGCTCAGGGCTACGCAAATAATCGTGTTGATTTAATGCATTTAGGGTTGCAACACAGTTATTAACTTTCATTGAAAATACAATAATGTCGTGTTGATAAAGGACTTAGCCTTTTCATTTGTGTAGTGAGATGTTGTATAATAAGATCGGAATTGCCAAACCTCAGTTCCAGTGCCTCCATGACGACAACAGGCGCAGTGTTACCAATGAGCAAATCCGTCACTGTCTCCTTGGCCTCGCCTCGCAGAGCTCCTCTCAGTCTCCACAAATTCTCCGAGTCACTAAATTGGCACACACGAGTAGATTCTTCATCTGCACGTCTAAAGAGCAACCACTCTATACAATCACCACTAAAGCTAGGTAATTCGCGCGGTGTAGATAATCGTGTGAGCAAGCGTTCTTCCTGCTGAGTGGACGATGTCAACATGGTGTCCTTCAACGTGCGAGCGAGCCGCAGAGTACTGTCGACCGGAGGGCCCTGGGCCTGTGCGCGAATTGGGTCTACACTGGATATCCGCGCTGCCCCCGTCGTTGCCGCCGCTGCTACTTCTGATCGCGGTGACCGCTGCACCTCGTTTTGCTCCATTCAATTGTTTACAATAGATCTATTGCTGCGAGTGTGAGGTCCGCTCGCTTCCGAAGGACATTTTGATGCACGTCTGCCATGAACATCCGTTTCGTAATCATCCACGGCTAGTTCGTACTCAAGCTTCTTTTCAATTAATTGTAACTGAATCTTTGCCTTGGCTTCGGCAGCCTCCAGTTCGAGCTTCTTGCGCCTGACGAGCGAAGATGGCGTCGACACGGATGACGCGGACGCTGCGGCGACATTCTCATATTTAATTTCCAATTTAGCGTCCGTAGGCACTTTTAACACCGACATTTCTTGTTGCGATTGAGTTTGTGAACTTATTGCAGCACTCGCATAAACACTGTTCTTTTTTATCGCGATCTGCGGCGAGCACATGGCTGGACGCACAGTCTAACCGATCACTTAACTTTTCCCGCGTTTTAAGAGCCATTAGCCATTTCATCACGTGGAGGTGTTTTAAACATAGTCCTGGTAAGGACCGGCTCGAAGGACCAGATTGATAGGCGATAGGAAATGACGATAGGGAAATAAAACAATAGTTAAGGCGTAAGCGCGTGCCAACGTACTGTCCGTGCCGGTGTGCGTGG